>ML378071.1:110097-366945 GCA_005239525.1 Nicotiana knightiana | reverse complement strand
CCCCCCAATATAATGAAACCCTAATTCTTCTCTTTTCAAACATTATGACAAAATGCAAAATAGCTTAACGAACAAATATTCCGTAAGACTTGAAGGATTCTAAATAAAAATCCTCCTGAAACTCTTTAAATAAGGAAAAAAATTGATGTATATCGCTTTAAATATGCACGCTATAGCCAGTTGAATTATTAGTCTGTTAATTAAGTTTGGAAGAATTATTAGTGGGCCAAACTTTTACATATAGGTATTTCATTGCGTTATACCCTGTTAAATTATTGGTGTGTCAGTTAGTACGAGAAGAATTATTGGTGGGCCCAATAATTAAGTATAGCGCGGTATTTCACCGTGCTATACCTTAACGGACAAACGAGCATTGAGGTATAGCGCGATGAAAAACGTTATACATATTATGGTAGCCAATTTTTTTCACACATTATATTTTTTTGAATTCAAAAGAATCACACTTTGGTTCCGGACTTTTGATATTTTCCCAAACCAACTTTTTAAAAAAAATTAATTTTAACCATCCGTACCTAGCTTTGCCTTGTTACAGTTGCTAGTATTAAAGAGTAGCTGATTTTTCTGTTACGGCTACAGACGGAAACAAACAAACTCAGCTTATAGCGGAGACATAACTACTTTCCACGAGAGTAGAGTGAGCCAACACCTGTCCCTCTCTCTGCTCATACGCACACAGTCATGGAGACGCCGTTGCTCAACGGTTTCTCCGGTGACGACCACCAACTCATTGGCGCCGACGGTGACTACCGCCCTGCCAGAAGTCTAAAAATATGGTGGGCTATTTTCTGCATTGAGAGTGTTAAGCTGTGGAGGATAGGAGGTCCTATAGCCTTCAACATAATCTGTCAGTATGGTGTGAACTCTCTTACTAATATATTTGTTGGACATCTTGGAGATATTGAGCTTTCTGCTATCTCCATTGCTCAGTCTGTAATTGGTACCTTCTCTTTCGGCTTCATGGTTAGCTCTCTCTTCCCTTCTTAATTTCCGCATGTGTAACAGTACATGTAAAAATAAAAATGTTGATATTGATCGTGCAGTAGTATTTTTCCTCGAATTTAACATAGTGCACAACTGCACATCTTTGGTGCTTAGTAGTCTATAAGCAGTAAGTCATTTGAATCTACTGCCTTTTGCTCTGATCTTGCTATATATGTGTGTATGCTGAGTTAATTTGTACTAATATTTGGGGGTCTATATGACTTTTCCTGAAAGTTATCTCTAAAGTATTATAAATATAAGGACCCCCTTATATAGGTGTGTTAATTTGAATCGTGAAGGGAATTTCTTGTAATCCTCTAAAGTGTATATGGGCGGGCAGCGGTTTTCAAGGGAAGTTTTTTCTTCTTCAATTATGTTCCTATTTTTTTAACATTCTTAATAGAGTATACGGATAAATATAGACAATATTATCACGTCAAAGTCTTTCTTCTTCAATTCCATTTCCTATTTTCTAACAGTGTATGTGGTTGTATATGTTAAGAGAACCCACCCATTGCTTCAGAAGGGCACTAGGTGCAATGCCGTTTGTTCTTCAAGCCAGCTAAATTTAATCTCTACATGCCCCTGCATATCTAGGAAAGAACTCATTTTATATGATACTATTTGGTTGAATACTGAGATGCTGATTTGAGTTTTATTTTATATTAGTGATAGGAGATTGGAATATTGATAGAATGATTGAAAACTTAGTTTACAGAGAAAACATAACATCTATATTCAAAATTTGAATTCTTGAAGGTTATGAATGTTATTTGAAAAAGAAATTGTATTGAACATTTTGGTATTTTTGCAAAATGAAAAGAATTTCCTAAAACTGAGACAATGGGAGATAGTACCACTCTCACACCTTGAATCCATATTAATATGGGAGTAGATGTGTATATTTTCATGTTCAACATGGGTTCTCAAGTTCAGACAGATTTGATTAGTTTAACCAAAATAAGAGAGAATTAATTTGTCAGCATATCAATAAGTGGAGTAACAGTCCTCATAATATTACATTAATTATATTTTTTCAGTTGGGAATGGGAAGTGCGCTGGAGACACTTTGTGGACAGGCCTATGGTGCAGGGCAAATTCACATGCTTGGAGTTTACATGCAACGCTCTATCATAATTTTGTTTGTAACTTCTATCTTGCTCTTGCCCATCTATTTATTTGCAACCCCAGTGCTCAAGCTGTTGGGCCAAGAATATGACATTGCTGAGCTTGCTGGGGAATATGCCATACTAATTATCCCTCAATTGTTTTCACTTGCTATCAATTTTCCAACCTCCAAATTCCTTCAAGCTCAAAGCAAAGTTGATGTGCTTGCCTGGATTGGATTTGTTTCTTTGCTAGTGCATGCTACACTCCTTTGGCTCTTTATTTATACGTTTGGCTGGGGTACAAGTGGTGCTGCCTTAGCCTTTGACATTACAAATTGGGCCATGGCAATTGCTCAGTTTGTTTATGTTGTTGGATGGTGTAAGGATGGGTGGAAGGGATTGTCGTGGGCTGCATTCAACGAAATATGGTCTTTTGTGAGGCTCTCCATTGCATCAGCTGTTATGCTATGCCTTGAGATTTGGTACATGATGAGTATTATCATCCTTGTTGGTCATCTCGACCATGCAGTCATCGCAGTTGGGTCCATTTCTATTTGGTGAGTTTTACCTTAGTCTTTATGCTACTTCTCTTAGTGCTATGGCATTGGAAAGTTTAACAGAAATGTTTATGCACCAGTTTATTCGCTACCAAATCTTGTGCTCAAGTCTTGTCTATCCCTCGTGCCAGCATGGTGTTTGATATACAAATACCTCTTCCACAGTACTCCCACAGCATCATATTTAGCAGAAAAATTATCACCCCGCTCTGTGGGATGTGATTCTGAAGTTCATTTCTGATTCTGATTGGTTCTTCTGTTTTACAGCATGAACGTCAATGGGTATGAAGGCATGTTGTTCATTGGAATTAATGCTGCCATAAGGTAAAAAGACTCGATAATTATTCAGAACTGCACTTAATTTTTTATGTTCATGTGAAGCACTTGTGGTGCATCCTATATATGTCAATATGTAAACGTAGATGAAGGGGCTCAAGTATATGCTCTCGGTATCTGGAGAAAATTACTGTACCTCATATCCTTCCTGTCATTATTGTCTTTGTTTTTATGTCACAATTCAAAATTATCCTAATGCAGTTAAATTGCTTGCCAAATGCTTTTGCGAATTTTCAGTCACTGTGGACCTCTGAGTAATTGGAGAATGTTATCCGTGGTAGAATGTGATAATCCATAATAGTTTCCTTAAGTTTGTCAAATGCCAATAAGGAATTGAAGGAGGCTTCCTGGATTTTAACTTCTCAGCTGAGATTGTTTGTTTTATTCCTTGTATCACCTCTAGTTTAATCCCCTAGCTAGTCTTCTTGCAACTTATTCACTTCTTTTCCTTTTTCCCCAGTGTACGGGTCTCAAATGAGCTTGGGCAAGGACATCCAAGGGCCACTAAATACTCTGTCTATATCTCAGTGTTTCAGTCACTCCTAATTGGGCTACTCTGTATGGTTATTGTATTGGTAGCTAGAGAGCATTTGGCCATTATCTTTACAAGCAGCAAGGATATGCAACAAGCTGTTGGTGATCTTGCTTACCTTCTTGGAATAACTATGGTTCTTAATAGTGTTCAGCCTGTTATATCAGGTATTGGCTTGGTTCACGCTAGCTGTTTCCTAAATTTGTATTTTCTGACAGATCGGTTTACTGTAATCTGTCGTGCTTCCTTACCATGTTAATTCATGAGGTACTCTTGCAGGTGTTGCTGTTGGAGGTGGATGGCAAGCTTTAGTGGCTTATATTAATCTGGGATGTTATTATATATTTGGACTCCCACTAGGATTTACTCTTGGTTATGTGGCTAAGTTGGGAGCAAAGGTAAACTAAGTATTTGAGTTTTCTTTAGCAACTCTATTGTAACGTTGACATTAGCTACATAATCTTCATCCCTCTCCGGCCTTTTTCACTCAGTTTTTTGTTTGGAAAGAAGTATCAAAAAGACAGCTGGATTATATCACGTTGTTATTATACCTGATAACCATTTGGTTGAAATCAAGGATAGTTTCTTTGATTATCGGTTTATTTTATGTCTTGCGTTATCGATCCGGATGTTTTTCTCTCTTTGAATTGCTTCACTACCCTGAATTTATTGAACAACTTGCAGGGACTTTGGCTGGGCATGATAGCGGGGACATCATTGCAGACTGTGCTACTCTTGGTTGTACTATATAAGACAAACTGGAACAAGGAGGTAAGGGAAACATTGCAAATTGGCTTCTTGATTCGTACTTTTTGGCATAATCTATTACGGTAAAGCAACTGAACAGAACAATAGGCATGCTTCTAGTCTTTATGTAATAGGAAATAGGGTATTCACATGCATCTAAATGAGAAAACAATACCTGCTCATTCTTGTACTTGTTGAGTTCATCCAATTTTTTTCCCTTTCATAATTTTGGGGGCTGTTTTTGCATCAGCATCTCTTCTCCTATTCTTTCCCTGGGTAAAATAACTAAACATTTTACTTATTCTTGCTTGATCCTCGTTTTTAGACTCTGTCTTATTTTATCACTGTAAATATCATGCTAGTTTGCTGCACTTGTTTAAACAGGTTGTCATTTAACACGACAGAAACTAGTATAATGCATATGCATGGTGTTGTCTATTATAGCAAGCTATTATCTACTACTTGTAAACTATAGTAGGTCAACTTCGACTTCTTGGTTATTAGTAGTAAATTCATTTACAAGTCAATTACATAGGTTTTGCCAAGTTGTCAATCAACTTAGACATGTATAACCTATTAAAACAATTACTTGTTATTATCATAAGTAGCAACAATAAGTTATTTTGCTTTGAAATGTTATACTGAGGAACTAAACATGTAGGTTGAGGAGACAAATGAGCGTATGCGAAAGTGGGGAGGCCAAGATTTTGAAATTGAGAAATCCCAGGCTGATAGCCTGATATCTTTTGGGAATGGTGTACCTTAGTTGCAGAGTGCTACATGGAGGATGATACTGTTTTCAAATTTGGCAAAATTGTTGGAATCCCAGCATTTGGTCGACTAGCAATTTTTAAACTTCCACAATGTGGAATTTTTTTTACTCGCACCCGGTATATGGTGTATGAAAACAAAAACCTTTTGCATGCGATGTCCTAGTTTACTCAATTTTGAGACATTCAGCTGCTTGTCTACTTGTTTTAGTCCGTGTGGATTTCACATCAGTTTTGAGACATTCAACTGCTCGTGTACTTGTTTTTGTCCGTGTAGATTTCACCAGTCTTTCCCAACTCAGACATGCTTATATTTGGAAGAGCTCCATATAACCATATTTTCTCTGCTTTAATAATGAAACCGAATTTCATATTCCTTTTGTTTATTCCTCTTGTTTTTCTCCTTTTCGTCAAAATTCCACTATTTGATAGAGCTGCGTTGTATTACAATGCCTTGTGGTTTTATGTACTATTTAAGACATAGTGTGCTAACTAGTTGACGGCGATGTTGTTTCATGGTGGAAACTGGAAACAAACACTACTCGACATAGTGGTTAAGTGCTAACAGTTTTAAGTCTCTTGCTCTGCTGTAGATTATTGTATTTTAAAAGATTTGTTTGTATTTGTGTAGCACTTACTGTTTACTACGTGATTAACATTGTATATCTCTGATAATTGGAGACCGCTATGTAGTTCTATCATTTTTCTTCGGAAGAAGAAAGAGAAATGTGACTAATACATCAACTTGATCTAAAAATGGTCAACAATATAATTTTAGGAGGATACCGAATTGCACTTATTTAGAATTGATCATACATCCAAAGGCATAATTCATATAATTGATATATGTTAGTATAAGAGACTATGTTACTCAACAAGCTGGTAAACCCAAATCGTATGTAGGCCGACGAGATGTTAATAAAGATAGGGGGAAGAACACCGCATACCCACTCATACAATCTCTTTTTTCTATATGTCTAAGTTTAGAAATTAAATAGGAAATCCTTAAATAATTACATCGTATATCCCATTTACTAATATATAGAATCCTAACTATCATTATTTTAGGTTATAATATCCTTAAATGTAGCCATGATTACCGAAATGTTTATGTATAGAATATTAGGATTCGCCTCTCCTAATCAAAACCTATTCTGTTTCCCCATATATATATATATATATATATATATATATTCATTAGTTGCAATGGAAGATATATCAATCATGATTCAACATGGAGAAATATTGGATGGCGACAATTATGTGAATTTTTCTATTAACAGAGTTGTTATCCATTTTGATTGCAAATACGATGAATTAGTGCAGATAATTGCAAAGCATATAGGGATTCACAATGGTACAAATTTGATTGATATTAAGTACAAGGTTAAGGAAGGGTATACACCAATCGAAGTGGTTAGCGATATGAGCGTTCGACTTTACCTTGAATTAAAAAGGAGGAACCCAGAGTTCACAGAGATTCCGTTATGCATAGCAATGAAGGAGAAGAATGTTGGGTTGAGTTTCTCAAATGGAAAACCTAAAGGAACTTCATGTGAAGATTATCTAGGATTAGATGTACTCCAAATAGTATGCGACGAGAGTGTCTTGAAGATCGAGATGGTAATTATCAGAACAATAATGGTGTACTTCCCGAAGGTATAATAAGCGACTCTTTACACCAAGAAATTGAAGAAGGACAATTATACCAAGACAAAGAAACACATTATGCTGCGATGAACCACTATGCAATACGCAAGAAATTCCAATTCATGGTTAAAAAGTCTTGTTCCAAGAGGTATGTGGAAGTCTTTATGTTCTTCGCTCACAATTGTAGTACTCTTCTGTTGGATGTTTATTCCATGTTCAACGTGAATATTCATCAAGGTATATGATGTGAATATTATTGTGTTTTGTTTGAATAGTGCTAGACTTTAGAATATTGTTTTACATGGGAAGAATACTTCTTAGTCATTAAATAATATTTATGTTGAATATATAATTTCAATACAAATGGAATACAACAGGTTTAGACATGAATATTGTTGTGCATTTTACATCATATATTATGAATACACCCATATATAATGGAATATTGCTAGTTATGAATACATCCAAATTATAAAGTGAACATTATGATTATAATAAAAGAATAATATTGGTTACTTGTAGAATATTACAACATATGGAGTGAATACAATTGTAGTTTATATCACTGAGTGATTTTTGTAAAGACCTGTAAAATTTATATATCTAAAATAATGCCCGAATAGATCCATGTGCTGTTATAACTGTAGAAATTCTTAAAACGGTCATATTTTGAGTAAAAAGTATCCTAGAACTTGAAAAATTAAATTTTCCAGAAATTACGCGTTATGCGACGCACTATGCGATCACATAACAGGTATGCGGACCGCATAGTGGTCGCATACCTGAACTGTCTACTGTCCAAAGGGAGGACAACTACGCGGCCCCGAATGCGATCGCATTTTGGGTATGCAGACCACATAGTTGTCGCATTCTTGCCCCATGGTTTTTGCGAGGGAGGTTATGCGACGCACTATGCGATCGCATAACAGGTTTGCGAACCGTATAGCGGTCGCATACCTGATCGGTGTGGTTCCCATTTTGGCCCAGTTGAAGGCCAACTATGTGACAGGAATGCGGACAGCATAGCAGGAATGCAATCACATTCTTGACTGCATCTCTGTGTCAGGGCTCCTGTTTTCTAAATTTTAAACCCGACCCCCTGTTTTATAAAACACCCTTTCCCTTCATTTTTAACAAATTTCTGACCAAAACTAGAGAGAAAAGAAGAGAGTTCTTGAGAGAGAAGGTTTCAACATCATCCAATTTGGTTTTCCAAAATCACTCAAGCCCGGAAATTATCAAGTTATTGTCATCTTCTTCACTCAAAGAGATAAGTCTTCACCCTATTTTCCCAATTTTTCAGATTTTGTGTAAGAATAAAACACACATAGGTTGGGTCTTGAAAATAAAAAGTAAAATCTTGCATGCATGTGAATTAAATCCCATAATCTAGTAAAGGGAAGAATAAATTTAGGTAATTATTCTCAAAAGGGGGTTAGTAGTCTAAAGGGTCACATAATGTTTGATAAAAATGCTTAATTAAGTACAAGATTCCAAATTCTAAGTGAAATATGTCACATTGTGGAATAGATTTACGGTGTTAGACGGTCCGGTGAATTGCGATTGAAATTAAAAAGGGGACGACTCGAGGTATGTATGGCTAACTTTAATCTTCGTAGAGTCATCTTGTTGGTGTCCAAACATTCGGTATGAGTTTCTTGCTGAGTATATGTGAATTGATTACCCGGTTTTGTTGATGTGTGAGATTGCATTCTCTGATTTGTCTTAGTCGATTATCGTGATAATTGAGATTGTGAAAGGTGACTTCTATGTGATTACTCTAACATGTGCAGGGTTCGTTAAATGCTTGAGTATGTTGGTATGAAAGAATTATAACAAACTCAAATGTGTCAATGTATCTAAGTGATAAAGGCTATGTAACAAGTGATGAAGGGGAATTGTGAATTGATCTAATTGAACTAAATGACCATAGAAATATCGTATAAGACTCATTGTTGGCAAGGTTTATTGTGGCTTAACTTCATATGGATTGTTGGTTGTAATGAATTTATATTCTTGTTGATGAATACCTTTGTGGTTGAATTAATGGATGGTAAATACTATTGTGAACACATGATCGTTTAGGTGTTATGAAATTGTACTCTTGATGATATGTAGTCCTATGATTGAATTGTGGGCCGTTATTGTTTGCTATACAATGTGATGTCCGGTGGGATCGGGTTGCACGCCGCAACACGAAGTAATAAGGGTGGAGAGGTAATAAGGGTGAAGTGTAATATTGTATGGTGGGATCGGGTTGCACGCCGCAACACGAAGTAATAAGGGTAGAGAGGTAACAAGGGTGGAGTGTAATATTGTAAGGTGGGATCGCGTTGCACGCCGTAACAGAATGTAATAAAGATGAAATGTGATTGTATTGAAATTAGAATCTGTAAGGCTCTCAATTGTACTTGTTGCTATATCACTGTGCACTATGTGTTGGTTCCTTTAACTGCTTTCTATCTATGCATTTCTTGATTTTACTTGGAGTAAAGTTTTCTCCATAGCACTAACGTCCCTTTTGTCGGGGGCGCTGCATCTTTTATATGGATGTAGGTGGGTCCATAGCAGGTAGCTAAGTTCGCCGTTAGTGGTGCCTCCTCCTCATCTTTCAGCAAGTACTGGTGAGCCCACTTCCTCCCAGGGCCGTGTGTATAGCCGGGGCCTTGTTGCCGGCAAAGTATTGTATAAATTCCTAGTATTCGTAGAGACTCCGTAGACATGATGTGGGTGTATATATGTATTTTGGGTAGTCACTGTACGTATTCGGAAATCGTGGTCCTTATTGGAAAGTTATGTATGTATTGTGTATTCTTTGGGAATCAAATTGTTGAAATGCTAAAAGAGAAATGAACTTAAGTTTGTAAATCCACGCTTAAATCCTAAGTTGTTAATTCATATGGAATGTGGTGCATTGTATATACGGGGGAAACGCGTTGGGCAGGTAAGGCAATCCAGGTCCGCTTGACCGGGTTCACCCGCTTAGGTGCCGGTCTCGTCCCTTAGTTTTGGGCCGTGACAAACTTGGTATCAGATCCTAAGGTTTTAAAAGTGTCCTAGGATGTCTCGGAGCCATGTCTAGTAGAGGCCTTCTTATCGGTGTTTTGTCGACCACATTTATAATTAGGGGGCTGCATGGACATTTAGGAAAGTACCCTTTTATTGCTATTCTATATCGTGCGATGTGGTGGAAGGTGAGGTTGTCTATCCCTAACTCGTGCATTGTTCTGATTTTCAGTAAATGGCACCCAAGAAGAAAGCTCGACTCGGCCTAGAGGCCAATGCCACCCCAGGAGTGACCGTGAATTCTTTATCTGATAGTGCGGGTGTGAATGATTCCCCGGCCCTGAATCAGCCTGATTCTTCCATACCAGACCAGGATATTCCTATTCCTGCTCCAGCGGAGAGTGCTACAGTTCCTCCCGTTAATGTTCCCGATCCTTCTTCAGTTCCAACTTCTGGTCCCGGTATTTCTGATGGGGACCTCAGGGGAGCTATTCAGATGTTAACCCAGTTAGTGGCCTCCCAAGCCCACAGATCGCATGCTGCCCCTGCATCCTCTAGCGATCAAGGGGATTCTTCGGGTTTCAGGGTCAACCAGTTTCTGCGGTTAACCCCTCCAGAGTTCACAGGCACCGACCCAAAGGCTGACCCTCAGGAATTCATTGATGAGATGTACAAGACCCTCCGAGTTATGAGGGCTACTAAGACAGGGGGGTTGAGTTGTCTTCCTATCGTCTGAAGGGAGCGGCATATTCGTGGTTTGAAATGTGGGAGAGTTCCCGTGGGGGGAGAGCCCTCCGGCAAAGTGGGATGAGTTTGTTGATGCCTTCATGGATCATTTCTTTCCTGCCGAGAGTATGGCAGCCCATGTTGCGGGGTTCAAGGTCCTTAAGAAGGGCAACATGAGTGTGTGGGAGTATCATTTGGAGTTTGTGCGCTTTGTCCAAATATGTTGTTCACATGATGCCGACTATGGAGGCTAGAGTTCGTCGGTTTGTTCAGGGCCTTGGTCCCTTGGTTATTAATGAAGCTGCTACAGTTGCCTTGCATTCAGATATGAATTATGGGAAAATAGTGGGATTCTCCCAGGTTACAGTGGCTCGAAAATTGAAAATAAGGATGGAGAGAGAGAGAGAGCAGTAGTAGGGCCCGGTCAGCGGGCAACCCTGGGAGCTCAGTTGGAGGTGCGAGATCAACCCTTGGGAGAGGATCATCAGCGCCATCTCAGTCATATGCTTAGTCCTCAGCTAGTGCGCTACCATCAGGGCACGGTTATCAGTAGGAGGTCATTTTAGATCCGGTTCAGATAGCAGGAGGTTCCATCAGTCGAGTCGTTTCGGTGGGAGGTTCTAGCAGCAGTGGAGGGTCCCATACCCTAAGTGTGGGAGATTTCATACTGAGCCTTATTACTTGGATATTCCGGTATTCTATAGATGTGGAGAGAGAGAGGCCATATCCAGCAAACTACCGCGCACCCAGTCAGGGCGCGGGTAGGGGTACTGCTCAGCCATCCAGCTCTTCAGCCGCTACATCTTCGGCACGCCCTCCAGCTCCAGCAGGGCATGATACAGTTAGGGGTGGAGCACGGGGTCGAGGGGGACCCAGTCAGTTCTATGCTTTGAGTGGTCGCCAGAATGCGGAGGCTTCCCCAGATGCTGTCACAGGTATTCTGACTGTTCAGTCACATGGTGTTTATGCTATTATTGATCCCGGGTCTTCTTTGTCATATATTACTCCGTTTATTGCTTCAAGTTTTGGGATAGAACTCTAACAACTTCAAGAGCCGTTCTCTGATCGACTTCGATTGGCGATTCTATTGTGCCTGTGCGAGTCTATAGAAATTGTGTTGTCAAGGTGCGTGGTCGGGATACCATGGCCGATCTTATTGAGTTAGGAATGATAGATTTTGATGTAATTGTGGGGATGGATTGGATCTATTCAGTCTTTCCTAAACTCGACTGCCGAACCAGAATTATGAGGCTCGAGTTTCCTAATGAATCAGTTATCAAGTGGGAGGGGAATAATGTTGCGCCAAGAGGAAGATTCATTTCCTACCTTAAGGCCTCAAAGATGATCAGCAAAGGGTGCATCTATCATTTGGTTCGGGTTGCGGAAGCCACCTCAAAGGTGCCTTCCCCCGAGTCCGTGCTGGTTGTGAATGTGTTTCTTGAAGTGTTTCCGGACGAGCTTCCTGGGATTCCACCAGATAGAGAGATCGATTTCGGGATTGATGTATTGCCAGGTACGCAATCAATATCTATTCCACCTTGCAGGATGGCGCCAACAGAATTAAGGGAGTTGAAAGAACAATTGAAAGATCTATTAGAAAAATTTTTCATTCGGCCAAGTGTGTCGCCTTGGGGAGCACCGGTTCTTTTTGTCAGAAAGAAAGACGGATCGCTTCGGATGTGTATTGATTATCGGCAGCTTAACAAGGTCACCATCAAGAATAAGTATCCATTGCCTCGGATAAATGATTTGTTCAACCAGTTGCAAGGTGCTAAGTTCTTCTCAAAGATTGATTTGCGGTCCGGGTATCATCAGTTAAAAATCAGGGAGTAGGATATTCCTAAGATTGCCTTCAGGACTCGATATGGGCAATTTGAATTTCTGGTAATGTCTTTTGGGCTAACCAACGCCCCATCAACTTTTATGGACCTTATGAATTGGGTTTTCAAACCGTTTCTCGACCCCTTTGTGATTGTCTTTATTGACGATATTCTTGTTTATTTGCGGAGTCAGGAGGATCATGCTAATTACCTCAGGGCAGTTCTGCAAACTCTTCATCAGCACCAATTGTATATAAAGTTTTCAAAATGTGAGTTTTGGCTAGAATCAGTCACCTTTTTGGGCCATGTTATTTCCAGGGAAGGGATTCGGGTTGATCCCCAAAAGATTGCAGTGGTAAAGTATTGGCCTACGCCAACGGCCCCGACAGAGATTCGCAGTTTCTTGGGTCTAGCTGGGTATTATTGGAGGTTCGTGGAGGGATTCTCTACTCTCGCCTCCCCATTGACTAAGCTGACCCAGAAAGCAGTTAAGTTTAAGTGGTCCGATGCATGTGAAAAGAGTTTTCAAGAATTAAAGTCGAGATTGACTTGGGCACCAGTGTTGACCTTGCCAGAAGGTTCAAAGGGATTTGCGGTTTATTGTGATGCTTCGAGGGTTGGTTTGGGGTGTGTGTTGATGCAATGTAGTAAATTCATAGCGTATGCTTCAAGGCAGCTCAAGAATCACGAGAAGAATTATCCGACGCATGATTTGGAGCTTGCGAAGGTTGTGTTTGCATTAAAAATCTGGCGGCATTATCTTTATGGGATCCATGTGGACGTGTTCACAGACCACAATAGTATTAAGTATTTATTCAAGCAGAAGGAGTTGAACTTGGCAGCGGAGGTGGTTAGAATATCTCAAGGACTATGATATGAATATTTTGTACTACCCAGGGAAGGTGAATGTGGTAGCCGATGCTCTTAGTCGGAAATCCATGGGTAGCTCGGCACATTTAGAAGCCGGACAGAGGCTTTTGGCTCGGGAAGTTCATCAGTTGGCTAGTCTAGGGGTCTGTCTTTCGACCTCTAACGAAGGGGATGTCGTGGTGCGTAATGGAGCAGAATCTTCGCTTGTCACTGAAGTCAAGGGAAAGCAATTCAGGGATCCGGCTTTGGCACAATTGAGGGAAGCAATTTTGAATCACAAGACTTCAGCATTCTCACTCGGCAATGATGACAGTGTCCCGCGGTGTCAAGAGAGGTTATGTGTTCCAGATGTGGATGATCTCTGGGAAAGGGTGATGGCAAAGGCTCATAATTCCAGGTATTACATACACCCAGGTTCTATGAAAATGTATCACGATCTCAAGGAAATTTATTGGTGGAATGGTATGAACATGGGTATGGCGGACTTTGTGGCTAAGTGTTCAAATTGTCAGCAAGTGAAGATCAAGCATCAGAGGCCTGGTGGATTGACGCAGCTTATGGATATACCGATGTGGAAATGGGAGATGATCAATATGGACTTTGTGGTGGGGTTACCTCGCACTCCATGTAGGTTCGACTCGATTTGGGTGATAGTGGATCGACTCACGAAGTCGGCGTATTTCTTGCAAGACAAGTCCACTGATACTGCAGAACAGTACGCTCAGTTGTATATCAAAGAAATAGTCAGGCTCCATGGCACTCCAGTATCTATTATCTCGGAACGAGGGGCCTAGTTCACAGCTAACTTTTGGAAGAAATTTCAGCAAGGTTTGGGTATTTAGGTAAATCTCAGCACATCATTCCATCCACAAACTGATGGGTAGGCAGAGCGGACTATTCAGACGCTTAAAGATATGTTTCAGGCTTGCNCAGACGCTTGAAGATATGTTACGGGCTTGTGTATTAGATTTCAAGGGTAGCTGGGATGATCACTTGCCGCTTATAGAATTTTCTTATAATAACAGTTTCAATGCTAGTATTCAGATGGCCCCATTTGAGGAATTGTACGGAAGGAGATGTTGATCTCCGATCGGATGATTTGAGGTTGATGAGGCAGAATTGTTAGGACCAGACCTTGTGCACCAAGCTATGGAAAAAAATTTAGAGTCATTTAGGAAAGGATGAAAACTGCTCGGAGTCGTCAGAAATCCTATGCGGACGTTCGTCGTAGAGAATTGGAATTCCAAGTAGATGATTGGGTATTCTTGAAGGTGTCTCCCATGAAGGGAGTAATGCGGTTTGGGAAGAAAGGGAAATTGAGCCCAAGGTATATCTGGCCATATAGGATTTCTCAAAGGATATGACAAGGGGCTTATAGGCTGGAATTGCCCCCGAGATGTCATTAGTGCACCCGGTGTTCCATGTGTCTATGTTGAAGAAAGTGGTTAGAGATCCATCAACCATCGTGCCAGTTGAGACTATTGAGGTTAATGAAAAATTATCGTATGAAGAGGTTCTGGTTGCTATTCTTGATAGGCAAGTCCGTAGATTGAGGAACAAAGAAATTGCTTCAGTTAAAGTGTTGTGGCGAAGTCAGCACGTTGAGGAAGCCACGTGGGAAGCGGAAAATGAAATAAAATAAAAATATCCCCATTTGTTTGAATAGGTCTAGTAGTGATCGTGTGAACTGTCATCTCTAAGCAAATTATATGTTATGTTCAGTTTTGTGCAAAAGCACCCCATTTTCCCCTAATTGCTCTACTATTGTAACTTCTCAAGTTGTGCCATAATTGTGTATGTTATGATTATCTGAGTAATGTGCAACCCCTTGGAGTAAATGAAATTATGTGAAACTCATGTGATGGTTAGATGATTAATTGAAGTGTAGATTAGTAATTGAAGAGTAGATTGGTAATGATTAATTGAAGTGCATATGGCATGTTGAAGTAATTGAATTATATGGGACTTGTCGAGGTGACCAAATTATGTACAAGGCCATGAAATAACTAGTTATGTGTGGAATTGGTTAAGAAACATGTATTTCGAGGGCTCTCTGGCATGTAGATAGGCCTAATTACAGAGGAAATTCTGGCAAAATTTTCAGAAAATATCAGAGTTAGTAAAAATTGGGGGTTGGCATATTGTGTTTTCAAAACCAAATGATTTCCTGATCCTCGAGGACGAATGATTTTAAGTGGGGGAGGATGTAAAGACCCGTAAAATTTCTATGTCTAAAATAATACCCCGAATAGGTCCCTGTATTGTTATAACTGTAGAAATTATTAAAACGGTCCTATTTTGAGTAAAAAGTATCCCAGAACTTAAAAGATTTAAATTTTCTAGAAATTGCGCGTTATGTGACGCACTATCGATCGCATAACAGGTATGCGGACCGCATAGTGGTCGCATACCTGGACAGTCTACTATCCAAAGGGATGACAACTATGCGGCCCCAAATGCGATCGCATTTTGGGTATGCGGACCACATAGTTGTCGCATTCTTGCCCCATGGTTTTTGCGAGGGAGGTTATGCGATCGCATAACAGGTATGCGAACCGCATAGTGGTCGCATACCTGGTCAGTGTGGTTCCCATTTTGGCCCAGTTGAAGGCCAACTATGCGACAGGAATGCAGATCGCATAGCAGGAATGCGATCGCATTTTTGACCGCATCTCTGTGTCGGGGCTCCTGTTTTCTAAATTTTAAACCCGGCCCCCTATTTTATAAAACACTCCTTCCCTTCATTTTTAACGAATTTCTGACCAAAATAGAGAGTAAAGAAGAGAGTTATTGAGAGGGAAGGTTTCAACATCATCCAATTTGGTTTTCCAAAATCACTGAAGCCCGAAAATTATCAAGTTATTGTCATCTTCTTCACTCAAAGAGGTAAGTCTTCACCCTATTTCCTCAAATTTCCCAGATTTTGTGTAAGAACAAAACACACATAGGTTGGGTCTTGAAAATAAAAAGTGAAATCTTGCATGCATGTGAATTAAATCCCATAATCTAGTAAAGGGAAAAATAAGTTTGGGTAATTATTCTCAAAAGGGGGTTAGTAGTCTAAAGGGTCACACAATGTTTGATAAAAATGCTTAATTAAGTACAAGATTCCTAATTCTAAATGAAATATGTCACATTGTGGAATAGATTTACGGTGTTAGACGGTCCGGTGAATTGCGATAGAAATTAAAAAGGGGACGGCTCGAGATATGTATAGCTAACTTTAGTCTTCGTAGAGTCATCTTGTTGGTGTCCAAACATTCGGTATGAGTTTCTTGTTGAGTATATGTGAATTGATTGCCCGGTCTTGTTGAGGTGTGAGATTGCATTCTCTGATTTGTCTTAGTCTCTTATCGTGATAATTTAGATTGTGAAAGTTGACTTCTATGTGATTACTCTAACATGTGCAAGGTTCATTAAATGCTGTAGTATGTTGGTATGAAACAATGATAACAAACTCAAATGTGTAAATGTATCTCAGTGATAAAGGCTATGTAACAAGTGATGAAGGGAAATTGTGAATTGATCTAATTGAACTAAATGACCATGGAAATATCGTATATGACTCATTGTTGGCAAGGTTTATTATGGCTTAACTTCATATGGATTGTTGGTTGTAATGAATTTATATTCTTGTTGATGAATACCTTTGTGGTTGAATTAATGGATGCTGAAGACTATTGTGAACACATGATCGTTTGGGTGTTATGAAATTGTACTCTTGATGATATGTAGCCCTATGATTGAATTGTGGGCCGTTATTATTTGCTATGCAATGTGATGTACGGTGGGATCGGGTTGCACGCCGTAACTCGAAGTAATAAGGGTGGAGAGGTAATAAGGATGAAGTACAATATTGTACGGTGGGATCATGTTGCACGCTGCAACACGATGTAATAAGGGTGGAGAGGTAACAAGGGTGGAGTGTACTATTGTAAGGTGGGATCGGGTTGCACGCCACAACAGAATGTAATAAAGCTGAAATGTGATTGTGTTGAAATTAGAATCTGTAAGGCTCTCAATTATACTTGTTTCTATATCATTGTGCACTATATGTTGGTTCCTTTAACTGCTTTCTATCTGTGCATTTCTTGATTTTACTTGGAGTAAAGTTTACTCATACATGCTAGTACTATTCCATAGTACTAACGTCCCTTTTGCCGGGGGCGCTACATCTTTTATATGGATGTAGGTGGGTCCATAGCAGGTTGCTTAGTTCGCCGTTAGTGGTGCCTCTTCCTCATCTTTCAGCAAGTACTGGTGAGTCCCATTTCCTCCCGGGGCCGTGTGTAATTCATGCCATCTCTTTTGAGTCTATTATGTATTGTAAGGTATAGCCGGGGCCTTGTTGCCGGCAAAGTATTGTATAAATTTACCCGGTTAGGTGCCGGTCTCGTCCCTCGATTTTGGGCCATGACAATTTTATTTTCATCTTCTAAGTGGTATGCCACATTATATGTATAGAATACAAATTGATTGTATATTATATTTTATATTACTTATATATAACTTGTGGGGTATTTTATACTTATGGTATATCATATTATTATTTTGAAATTAAATTTTTCCTTGAATGTGTGAATAAAAGTTATTCGTGGTATTTGAAATCCTCAAACTTGCACAATAATGAACTCTTAAAAATGACGAAGTTTAATAGTGTTCACACTTGCTCAGTTGAGGATAAATTAGCTAGGCAATGTCATGCTACCTATGGTATCATTGGAAGTCTGATAACTAGCAAGTATGATAATCCAAAGTCAGTATACACACCATCAGGCATAATGCGTGACATGAAAAAAGATTATGGTTTGGACATTACATATATGAAAGCTTGGAGATCGAAGGAGAAAGCTATGGAAGTAATGCGAGAAAATCCAAGTGAATCATATGAAAAGATCCCAAGCTACATTCTAATGCATACAGATCCAGGATATGTAGCAAAGCTCCATAAATCAGAAGATGGATGCTTATTGTACGTTTTTGTTGCAATTTATGCATAAATTAAGGTTGGGAATATTGCAAGCCTATTATTGTAGTTGATGGAAGCTTTTTGAAATTTGCACACCAAAGCATTTTAATCACAAGATGCACATAGGATACAACTGGTAAGTTTAAACATTTTCCAATTAATTATCAGTAATAGGATATAACTACTAAATTTGCTGATGTTTATTAAATTAATTTGGTATCATAATACTTGTTGATAAAATAATTTAACTTCTTTATTGGTACGATAACTGTGGTTCATAATGTAAAATTTTTCCTTTCGTGTATTCAGTTGTCGATTCGGAGAATGATGCATCGTGGGAGTGGTTCTTTGAATGGTTCAGGGATGCATATGGTGTTAGAGAAGAGATGTGTATAGTATCTGACAGGCACAAGAGTATTGCAAAAGCAACATTGACTGTGTGTCCTGAAGTACCTCGTTGTGCATGTATATTTCGTTTGTCGAACAATATAAAGTCATGGTATAAAAAGAGTCAAAAGAATATCAAGAACTTGTTCTTTGCGGCTGCAAGAGCATGTACTATTGAAGAATTTGAGCAACATAATAAATAGTATTAACAACAGAGTTAAAGAATACTTGGTCAATGCTGGATATCTCAGATGGTCAAGAGCTTACTTTGAAGTTAACAGGACCGTGATTATGACATCTAACATGAATTCAAAGGTACAAACACTAAACTGGGAAAGAACAATGAAGATATCTTGACAGATAATTATATTGATTCTCAGATGATGGTTGTAAGCTGCATTATATTTGTGTATATATTTTTAAGCCTTTTATAAGCTGTATGAGTGAAATCAGTATAATAATGCATTTATTTTCATTAATGCAGGTGAAGCCTTCGAACGAGCACATACATACTGTTGCGCCCTATTTTGCACTAGTCAAAACAAGATTCAACTTGTGATTTCTCTGGTGTTGATAAAAGAGAGTCGCCACCTAATATTTAAAGGTATACTAGGGTACCTATTTAATTACTAAATCATATTCCTTATAGGTCTGCAAACCAGTGAGATTATGAGAAAGGGTTCATGTTCATTTAAGGGAAATGTGTCAGACACCCCTTAAAATCTACCTGATGTAACTCCATAGGACTTAGACTAATTTTAAGTGATCAGTTGTTTGTACTCTGCTTAATTACTATTAGAACTATGGCTTACTATATCTAAGGGGAGAGTATATAAAAAGGATGTGAGACTTAAGAGGAAAATGAATTTATAAAGGAGTTTAGAGATATGTTAACAGAGTTTTGAAATAGGTATGTAAGTGGTCCATATATATAAGGCTTGTAAAATGGGGTTAAGTTATGAAAGCAGTTGATTTAAGGAATGACGCTCATATAACTCTAAAAGGTATTTGTAAGAAACTGAACCTGAATGTACCTTAGTTTCTAAAATCTGAAGGGAAGTAGTCTTTTGAAAACCCATTTGGGTGATGGTACTTCACTTTTTTATAAAAAAAAACTGATTTATCTCTTAATAGTAAAGCTAGTGATTCTTTCCTGATTTTTCTTCTTGAAAACGGGGCTACTATTTTGACTAAATTCTGTGCTTCAAAAATCTTTTAAGAAAAGACAAGTGAACGAAAGATTATAATGATTCGGGCAGTTTATAATTAGCGAAATGAAGATTAATTACTAACTAGTTTATTTTAAATCCTATATTATTTAAATCCTACCTATGTTTCATATGATATTAAAGCATGAAAATAGAGCATGTAATCTAATATATGAGTGTTAAATATATGTAAGGCAGAATAGTAAGAAGGCATAACAAATGCGACAAGGTGATAAGTGAGGATTTTGACTAATTATTAGCATCTTTTAGATTTTGTTTTTGTCTAAAAATATTGAATTGTGTTCTTGAAACTAATGAAATGTTTAAAATTGCAGGAATGTTTAATATGAGTAGCTAAATTTTACTAGGGTTGTGACACGGCCCTAGTATGTAAACCTTATGGGTGATTAATTTTGTATTTGTTTATGAATATGTGTTTATTAGTTAGCTTAATTCATGCTGCAATTGTAGAAATAATGGTTGCAAATATTAATTTATGCCTATTTAACTTAGTCTCTCTTGAGAAAAAGGGAACTAATCTAGGTTAACTTTGCTAACAAAGAATTGGGTCAATTGAGAGATTGATTAACCCAATTATATGGTTCAACCTAGGATAGTAACAAACTGACTTGAGTTCTTATCAACCGTTTTGGTAGATACCCATTTGGTCTTGAGAAAGCCAAATTCGGCAAAATCACTCTCTAACCGAGAGGTATTAAGTGGGAAATGTAGTGTTGTGACCTATTAGGCAAACACCTTGGTCGTGGTCACAACCTTAGGGCTTTTATATATTTGGAAAACACTAAAAAATAATTATCTCTAGTTTTATATCTTTGAATTTGCAATTAGCTTAATTTTAGAAGTAGAAACAAAAACCTATTTGTGGAAGTGAAATCTAGATACTTTACATGCTCATTCCGAATATATACTCCTAACTCCCATCTTAGCTCCCTGTGGATTTGACCCCGACTCTTTGTTGAGTTTTATTATTTCAAACGGCCGTATCATACCTCTTTAGAGGCATGCATTTGGACGTGATCAATTTTTGGTGCTGTTGTGGGGATTTAAAAACGGTGTTAGCTATATATTTGAGTGTGTTTTTGGAATATCTTTCTTTTCCTTCCATGTTAATAACCTGTTTGAAAAATCATAGGTACAACCATAGCAAACAATGAGCTCGAAAATATTGCTTTGGGAGATGTGGACGTCGAGGACGAGCAAGTTGATGAGGTTCTCCGCTCCACCCCCACCTTCTCCACGAGTGGCTCCAAACCGGGTGTTGCCCAATGAAGGGTATGCAAGTGCTATAGTCTCACCCCGTATTAGGGCGGACAACTTTTAAATCACCAATGTGATGCTCACTTTGCTAGAGCAATGAGAATTCTTCACCGTAGCTCCGACTCAAAATGGGTATAAACACTTGAAGGGGTTTGTGGACACTTGTTGGAGGAGTAAACAAATAAATGTCTCCGAGGATGCTTTGAAGCTAAGGCTTTTTCCCTTCTCTCTACAGGGAAAGTTTTAGATTGGTTGGAACATTTGCCGAACCATTCCATTCACACTTGAGATGAACTGGCGGAGAAATTTATTTCCAAGTTCTTCTATCCGGGGCACATGGCTACACTTCGGGATGAGATTCTAGAATACAAGAAAGAGCCTAATAAGCCACTACACAAGATATGGGAGAAGTATAGGACAATGGTCAAAGAATGTCCCAACAAGGATATGACAGAGATTACGATTCAACAAACTTTCTATTGTGGGATTAATACGACCAACCAATGCGTGGTGAATCATGTTGCCGATGGAAATATCATAAGAATGCCTTATGTGGAGGCTTCTGAGATTTTGGATGAAATGACGGAGACATATTCGGCGTGGAAATCTCGGGCTAATGTTCCACAAGGTGATCCCGACGTGATCTAACTTCACAAAGAGTTGCATGACCATGGGCAAGCCATTCCCGAATTGACTACCACCATGAATCAATTAGCAAAGGCTCAACTTCAACAATTGCAAAATTCTAAGCAAGTCAATGCCATGGAGGGAGTGAATATGATGGTGAACAAAAGAAGGGCCAAGGGTCTGCAAGTGCAAAATAGAGTGGAGAATTATGTGCAAGAAGATGGTTTGATCAAGACGATTCTTAAAATGAACAAGAACAGGAGGTGCAATATGTGAACAACTTTCAAGGGAAACGAAACAATTTCCAAGGACCAAGTCAACAACAATGGCGACCTCAAAATAATCAAGGCAATTGGAATTCTAACAACCAAGGTATTTGGAGTGGTGGAAACAATCAAGGGAATTGACATAACAATAAAAATCAAGGAAATTTGAGTGGAAACAATCAAGGTAATAGGGGGGGGTAACAATCAACGCGGATGGAACAATAATTAAGGCAATCAGGTGTCGGGTTTTAAAAGGCCCCTGATGTATCAACAACCGAGCAACCCGCCTCCTTATCCTTCCCATGGCCCAAGTTCTTCCAACAATGAAATGATGCGAATTGAGAATATGTTCAAGCAAATGACGAAAAAGAATGCCGATTTGGATGCCCAATTTGCCTCACACAACACATCAATCCGCAACATAGAAGTCCAAATGGGGCAAATTTCTCAAGCTCTAAATTCTCGTCCTAAGGGGCACTACCAAGTGACACGGAAGTGAACCCAATGGGTTGAGACAACAGGGGGAATGCCATGACCGTTACTACAAGAAGTGGAAGATGTGGGAATTCATCAACCTTAAGTCAAAGGAAACTTGTGGATGATGAGCAAGTGGTACAAGAAGAAAAGATCTTGAATAATGTGGTGCAAGCAAATGATGAATTGCATATTGATATTGATGACAATGTGAAAGATTCTAAAGGGGAAGTGAACCCGTCTAGGGATCACGTTATTGACATACCAAAACTGGTAGCGCAAAAAGTTTAGGCACCATTGCCTAAGCCTCCTCCACCATATTCTCAAAGGCTTGCCAAGAAAAATGGCGAGAATCAATTCAAAAAAATTATTGACATGATGAAGATTCTCTCGATTAATGTGCCATTAGATTTGGAACAAATTCCCAGTTACGTAAAGTTTATGAACGATTTGGTTACAAATAAGTGGTCGATGAATTTGAAACTATCAAAGTCACTCATCAAGTGAGTGCAGTTGTGTATTCAATGGCTCCTAAATTGGAAGATCCCGGTGCTTTCACAATCCCTTGTACCATTGGAAGTGCTGAGTTTGCTAAAGCTTTTTGTGATATTGGGGCAAGTATCAATTTGATGCCCTATTCGGTTTTCAAGACTTGGGAATTGGGAAGACAAGACCCAAATATATGAGATTACAAATGGCCGATCATACCATGAAGAGACCGTTGGGAGTAATTGAAGATGTATTGGTTCGTGTTGATAAATTCATTTTTCCGACGGATTTTGTCATTCTTGATTGTGAAGTGGACTATGAGGTGCCGATTATTCTTGGAAGACCTTTCCTTTCTACGAGGAAGGCTCTTGTTGATGTCGAAGCCGGAGAACTCACTTTCCGGGTGGGTGATGAAAATGTGGTATTCCACGTGTGAAAATCTATGCGGCAACCAAATAGCAATGAAGTGTGTTCTTTCGTGGACTCGGTGACCGATGTGATTGATGATGATACAAGTGCCACGATCACTGTGGGTAATATGTTGGAGGCCGTCTTGCTCAACTTTGATGATGACAAGATAGATGGATTCATGTAATGTGTGAATTCTTTGCAAGGAATGGGTTCGTACAGCTATGCACCCCGTAAACTCTCCTTGGATCTTGAAAATAGGAAAACTCAACCCACAAAGCCTTCAATTGAAGAGCCTCCTACCTTGGAGTTGAAGCCATTGCCTCCACATCTTCGGTATGAATTTATTGGCCCTTGTTCTACTTTACTAGTTATTGTTTCCTCTTGTTCGACTAATGTGCAGGTAGATTCTACATTGGCGGTGCTACAAAATATGAAGAAGGCTATTGGGTGGACATTGGCGGATATTCGGGAGATAAGACCCACATTTTGCATGCATAAGATCAACTTGGAGGAAGGAGCCAAACCATAAATTGAACATCAAAGGAGACTCAATGAGGCCATACAAGAAGTTATCAAAAAGAACATTATCAAGTGGTTGGATGCGGGGTTGTCTACCCCATTTCCGATAGTTTGTGGACTTCTCCAGTTCAATGTGTCCCAAAGAAGGGGGCATGATGATGGTCACCAATGACAAGAATAAGTTGATTCCTATAAGAACGGTGACCGGTTGGAGGGTGTGTATGAAAAATCGCAAGCTCAACAAAGTCACAAGGAAGGATCACTTTCCACTTCTTTTCTTTGACCAAATACTTGATAGGTTGGCTGACCATGCTTTCTATTGCTTTCTCAATAGGTATTCAGACTATAACCAAATCCTTATTGCTCCGGAGGACCAAGAGAAAATAACCTTTACATGTCCCTATGGTACTTTCGCCTTCAAGCGGATGCCATTTGGTTTATGTAATGCACCAACGACTTTTCAAAGGTGTATGATGGCTATCTTCATAAGCATGGTGGAGGACTACCTTGAAGTTTTCATGGATGACTTCTCGGTGGTTGGAGATTACTTTGATGATTGCTTGGCTAATTTGAATAAAGTTTGTCAAGATGTGAAGAAACGAATTTGGTGCTAAATTGGGAGAAGTGTCGTTTCATGGTTGAGGAAGGCATTGTCCTTGGCCACAAGATCTCAAATAATGGCACTGAAGTCGACAAGGAAAAGATTGAGGTGATTTCTAAACATCCACCTCCAACTTCGGTGAAAGACGTGTAGAGTTTCTTAGGACACGCGTGGTTTTAACAGTGTTTCATCAAGGATTTCTATAAAGTGGTGAACCTGTTGTGCAAGCTTTTAGAGAAAGATGCTAAGTTTCACTTCAATGATGATTGCATGAGAGCCTTTGAATTTTAATGGTCAAGATGACAACTACTCTCATTATCACTGCTCCAAATTGGAGTGTCCTTTTTGACCTCATGTGCGATGCAAGTGACGTAGCTGTGGGGGCTGTTTTGAGGCAACACATGAACAAGATTTTTCATCCAGTATACTATGCTAGTAAAACCATAAATAGTGCCCAAGTCAANAACCGATGGGCCGCAACGAGTGCCTGAGTCTTACTTGTCAAACACCTCTAAACATGCCTCTAAAATATGAAACTGAATAACATCTGCTGAATTACGAGAACATTATACATGAAGGAAATCTGCACAAAAAGGCATAAATACATATGCGTACAACACACGTAGGACGAGCCGACAAGGCTTCTATAGACAATATACATCTCAAAACTGGAAGCCGACAAGGCCACATACTATCTAACTAGACATACTGTCTACAGACCTCTAATAGAAACATAACTGTATAAAGACGGGTTTGAGCCATGTCATACCTATATATATCTATATACAAACGTATCGTACCAAAATCAAAAGTAGCTCCGGATCAAGTGGAGCACTCCAACTCTCACTGATCAGGGATCCTAAGAAGGGGGACCGTCAGTTCGCCTACCTGCACCTGCAGACATGAAACGCAGCGTCCCCAGGCAAAAGGGACGTCAATACGAATAATGTACTGAGTATGTAAGGCACATAAATGAATACATAAGAGACATGGAAGAGATATAGAGTAATTGACTCAACCTGTATGTCTAGATAACTCTGTAATAATAATTCACTTTTAGCATCATGGATATGCGTATGAATGTCATGTCGTGCATAGGTATATGTTTCATAACATCATCAGCCTCTGAGGGCCTCCCATCATATCATATCGACCACTGTGGGCAAAATTATTATCGTATACTAGCTGATCAGGTGGTGGTGCGTATATAATGCCATAACCTTTCCCATATCCATATACATATATATATATATATATATATACGCTCATATAACACCGTTTGAATATAAATACATATATACGCGTATATAACGCCGTTTGAATCATATTTCAGCCATTGTGGGCAACAACATCATCATTATACCAGCTGATCAGGTGGTGGTGCGTATATAACACTGTAACCTTTTCCCATATCCCATATACATATATTTACATATAGAAGGGTATATAACGCCATCTGGTCATGGGTCAATGCACATGTATGAAATGCATGAAAAGTACGTAATAATCTCAATATTCCTTCCGGATAAACTTTTCTAACTGCGTATTATTCTGAGACCAATGAACAAATAATAATAATAATTCTCATGGGGAATCAAGTATATAGACACCCCTACTATTTCTATGAATAGAGTAATTTATAGAAACTGTGTATTTGCTCGTTTCTTCAGTATAATTTGGATCATGCCAAGAAGAAAGAAGGGATGGCCTTAACATACCTGGAGTAGGGAAAACTCCGTATAATAACCTTTGTGGATTGAACTTAGAACTCCGAAAATCGGATTAAGCTTCTGCTTTTTGAAATTTTTGAACAAAATTAGCTTCTGCTTTTCTTTAGAAATTCTTGAACGAAATTTTCTTCTGCTTCTTTGAAGCTTTTTGGAAAAAATTGAGTTTCTTATCCTTGAAGACGTTGGACTAAGAAAAATGGAATAGATCTTTGAAGCTTTTGGAACATCAAACCAAGAAAGGATTAGCATTTTTTTTGGTTCTCTTTCTTTCCAGTATGGAAATGTAACAAGACTTGTTATAAGTCTTGTTTAGTTAATCACTAAATTCCTATTTAAGCTTAGGTAGCCACCTAGGCATAAATGACTACTTAGTCATTTATATATTATTGGCTTCTTTCCACGTATTAGGTATGTAATTTATTAATTTCTATCCACTTATTAGTTAACTGGGTAATGTCCCGTTACCCGGTAATTAACCAATTACCCGTTTAATTAAGTATTACTCAATTTACCTAAAAATACTACTCATTTTTAATATACTTTATACATCATTTTATCACGGCCATATGGTACCTTGTATGGTACTAGTCCATAATTATCGGGTATTATCGCTCGACCCGTATTTTATCCCAAATTGGCCACTTTGAATGAAACAATTTTTCTTTAATTAGTGTATCCTTTATCCTTCATGACACTTATTTCTTGCTTGTTATAAATAGCGTAAATACGTTAACCTCAAGATAATCTCATCCCCGAGTCTATGTCAATTAACTGAAGACGAAACTTTTAACGTAAAAACGTGAGATGTAACAATTTGATGGGTGCAAAAGTGATTGTCTACACAGATCATGCAGTACTTTGTTATGTTATGAGTAAGAAAGATTTCAAAGCTCGGTGATAAGATGGGTGGTTTTATTGCAAGAGCTTGATTTTCACATCCAAGATCGAATAGGAAGTGAAAATCAAGTGGCATACCACTTGTCTCATTTGGAGGAGGATGGGAGGCCGCATGATGGTCTTGAAATTAATGACTCCTTCCCCGATGAGCAAATTTTTCCTATATCAAAGAAAGAGGTGCCATGGTTTGCAGATTTAGAAAATTCCCTTGTGTATGGTATCATCCCAGAGGAGTTCTCTTCAAACCAAAGGAAGAAACTCAAATGGGATTTTCAAGATTATTATTGGGATGAGCTGTACCTTTCCGTATTTGTACGGATGGGGTGATTAGAAGATATGTACCAGAAGAGGAGCAATGTTAAATTCCTGGGGCTTGTCTCTCTCCATATGGTGGTCACCATGGTGGATCAAGAATGGCGGTCAAAGTGCTAAGTTGCGGTTCCTATTGACCCACTCTTTAAAAGGATGAAAGTGATCTAGTGAAACGATGTGATGAATGTCAACGAGCCAGTAGAATCTCAAAGAAAATGAAATACCCCTCACCACCATTTTGGAGATTTATATTTTCGATGCGTAGGTATTGACTTCATGGGTTCTTTGGTAAGTTCTTGTGGAAACACCTACATCTTGGTTGCGGTTGATTATGTGTCCAAATGGGTTGAGGCCGTGGCTCTACCCAACAATGAGGTGAGAAGTGTGGTGGCGCTCTTGAAGAAGAATATTTTCACAAGGTTTGGTACTCTGCGGGCTATCATAAGCGATGGGGGGTCAGATTTTTGCAACAAAGCCTTCAACACCTTACTAAACAAGTATGGCGTCACTCAGAAATTCACGACTCCCTATCATCCACAAGGAAGTTGTCAAGTGGAGGTATCCAACCAGGAGATAAAGAGTATTTTATCCAGAACAGAGAATGCTAACTGGATGGATTGGTCGAAGAAACTTGATGGTGCTTTATGGGTTTATCGGACGGCTTACAAAACACCTATCGAAATGTCCTTATACCGGTTGGTGTTCGGAAAATCTTGTCATCTTCCAATGGAACTTGACCACAAAGCCATATGGGCTCTAAAGAAGTTGAATCTTGACTGGGATATAACCGCTAACTTGAGGGCGGCACATTCGAATGAATTGGATGAGTTCCAGTACCATGCATACAAAAGTTCGTCCTTATACAAAGAGAAGATGAAATATCTTCATGACAAGTACATTTGGAACAAAGAGGTCAAAGAGGGCGATCTTGTTTTGTAATTCAACTCACGGTTGATGATGTTTCTTGGGAAGTTAAAGTCTAAATGGAGTGGTCCCTTTGAAATTATGGGTGTGACACCTTTTGGTGCATTGGAATTGAAGAACAAAAACAATGAGGTATTCCGAGTCAATGGTCATCGAGTGAAACACTATTTGGGAAGAGTTTGTGATGTGTGGCAGTGATCCATATCAAATGTTGGTAGTCTGCATCGTGCCACGACGTTAAATCAGGCGCTTCTTGGGAGGCAACCCATGTTTCTTTTTCTTTTCATTCCTTCTTTTGTAGTTAGGTTTTATTTTTGTGCTAAATGGATTAGAAGTGTGTTGCAGGGATGAGTGTGCTTTACATGAATTTCGCCTAGAAATTTGGTTAAGTATGGAAAGAATTGCGGACCACAATTGTACGGTGTGGACCGCATAATTATGGTTGCTGCAGCAAAAAGTGCTCCACAGCCGCACAATTGGATTGCGGACCACACAATTTGAAGGTGGAAAATGAAAATTCTCTGAAGTTGGTGCGCTAGAAAAATCGCCAATCTGTGGTCTCAAGACAAAATCTACGACCGTAAAACAAATTCTGCGACCGCACAACAAATTCTTTGGAGCGCAAAAACAAAAGGGCATCTAAGCCCTGGGTAACAAAGTGCGGGCTGCATTTGGAATCCTGCAGCTGCACTCACCTACCCTTCCCTTGGCATGCATCCAATAGTATAAATAGAGAGGCTAGGACACTATTCCCCTTTTCCCTCTCTGAGCTCACAATTTGAACAAATTTAAAATTTCATCTTAAATTATCTGCCTACACACCTATACACTGTTGATCACTTATCTCTTGCACTCATTCACATATGGTATGCTTCATCATCTTGTTAATTTTTTTTTTAATTTTTAGATTTTTAGTAAAACTTCAGACCAATTATCTGTTGAATCTATTTGAACAACCATGTAGGGTAAATATGTAGTGGGTAGACTGGAAAAATGTTCAAAGGGGAATGGGTAAATAGATCTTCATGGTTAGATGTTGTTTTCATGTCAAAATTTTGCAAAAAATTCAAGCCTCAGGTAAAAATGACTGTCTGTTGTAATTGGTTAAAATCTGCGGCCGCACAAGAAATTGTGCGGTCTGCAGAAGTTAAAGTCTAGGGTACTTTAGTAAGGCATGGTTCTGCGGACGCAATGAAAAATGCGTGGACCGCAGAAATCCCATTACGGCCCCAGAACAAATTATATCCTCTGATTAGAGAGTTGTCAAATGGATGACTCAAATGTGCAGCCTCAAGACAATTTGTGCAGACCGCAGAAAACTGGTTGCAGCCATAAAACAACCAATTCTCTGTCATCAGAGAGTTAGCATATTGGTGGTATTCGAGTTGCGGCCGCAATGAGAAATGTGTGCACCACAATCCATTTCGTCGGTCGCAATGGAAAGTTGTGCGGTCCGCAATGCCTATTCTGCGGCCGCAATGAAAATTCTGCGGATTGCAACTCCCTACCCTGCAAGCATGTTTCTACTGTGTTTTTCACTGTATCTTCTTGTGTGTCCTTACATTCATGCTGTGTCTAAACTTGAATTGCAACTAACAATCGCCTTTGCTTGGTACATAACATGGTTCAATCTAGAGGCTGAGGTGACACTTTAAATGCAAGGGGTGACCCTTCTCGGGGACGAGGGAAGATACCCTTGCTTAGTACCCAACTACATGAAATGAGAAACAAGACAGTTGTTGGTAGACGGAGAGGTGCAGACCTCTCGGAGACCAGTTCTTATGTAGTCTAGGGACGTATCAGAGGGTATCTCAGCCTCTATACATGAGCAGCCAGCCGTCAAATCAAGGCCTCTATGGAGATATCAGCTTAGGGATGAGCCGTCATCATCAAATAGCACCTCTGATGGTTCGGAGAGTGCTAATCAGGCTTCTAACCCTTCCACTACACCTGTTCCCCAAGCACTAGAGACATATGTTCAAGACATGCCAGATGATGGCAGAGGGAAAGATGCTACGGTTTCCACCCTTGAGCGGTCGAAGAAGAATGAGGTGTGGGAGGACCGTTTCGTCAGTTTGGTTGCTTTCTCTAGCTTCCGTGAGTGATGGACAACGAGGTCGCTCACTCTTGAGCAGTAGATCCAGTTGAAACATCTAGAAAAGTACAATTCTGTAGTTTTGAGGTAGTTTAGATAATGCAAAAGGGTGGATGTGGTTTATCTAGAGCGTGGTGGATGCTAAGGAGTACATTATCCAGGAATTCTACGCCAATGTGGCGCACATAAAAAAAGGGACAAAGGTGAAAAATGTGAGAAACCTCAAAGTGCGATTTGACCAGCACACATTGAACACAAGGTATTTGATGATATCGAGCCCACAAAGTACTTAGAGAAGTATGCACTTGGGGAGGCAACTCGTACTTGGTTAGAAAGGATTTTAGTAGCTCCTGGGACACCACCACCATGGATCACAACAGGGGTTCCTATTCAGAGGAACACTCTGCAGTTTGAGGCGAAGGGGTGGCAAACCTTTGTCTGCAATAGACTAGACCCATGCCAGAATGAGACCTTTCTTCTGATTCCGTGGGCAGTTCTAGGCAAGCCGAATTGTCTTAACCGTATCCTAACACTATTGTAGAGTATCTCACAGATGCGGAGGTAGAGCCGAGGGATTATGATACAAAGGTGCGGCCAGAGAAGCCTTTCTCCTGGTACTCTCTGATGGATGCTACGAACCCAAAAAAGAAGGTTCAGCCTCCTACCACTGTAGGCCAGTCTGACGAGCTAGCTATGGTAGTTGCAGAGGAAGTTGATGGTCCACCCACTTCGACCGAGCCTTCCTCCAGTGCTGCATCGATGCCTCAACCACAATCTTCAGTTCCCACTACATTTCCTGCCATAGGTTCTACCTCGGCTTTGAAATCGGTGTCCATGCCTACTGCTACAGTTTCTGCGCTGTGAGTCTTCCAGACACTAGCGAGCCTCAACAACTCGATGCAGACAACCACTGGAAAGCTGTTTGACGTATCCAGTACTGTTGCAGCATATTCTCCATTCAGGCACCTCAGGTTCCTCCAAGAGTGGAAGATACATTGAAGAAGCTCCTGGAGAACCAGGCTATTATTATGAACACTTTGGTACAACATTGGAGTGATTGAGAAGCTAGAAAAAGAAGTAAAGAAAATGAGAAAGTCCTAGGCTTCCAAAAGGTCATTTGACAAGCTCCGGAGACAGGTGACCAAGATTGCAGCAGCTGACACCGCCGAGGCAGTGCGTCAGATGTTGTTGTACAACCTAGTCACTCCTAGAAGTTGAGGATGATGAGATCCAATTGAAGGAGACTGAGGGGGGTGACATTGTTGTGGACACATAGATGTCCAAGGAGACATAGGGAGTTTTCTTCACTCTTTCCCTTCCGTTACTCTTATTTTTTAAGCAGTGGGGACAATGCTTATTTTTTATTTGGGAGGGGGTGGAGACATTTGATCTTATTTGATGGTTCTAAGACATTTGTCCAGTAATTAACTTGATACTATTTTGTTTTTCTGTCTCATTATGTATATTCGTAATGCTTTCAATAGCCTTTGGTTTTGTTAATGCCACTGTTCTTTCCAAAGGTAGTTTTTGTCTTAACCAGGCGACTCTTCCCAACGATGGATGGCGTGACAACCTTCTTAAGGGAATGAGTCAGTTTTGTGTTTAGGTAATAATAGTAGTAGTAATGAATAAAATGACCTAATTAAGTCATTCTCGAAGAGTCAAACATGCTTCACTTGGTACCAACACACTTAACTACGTACTTATGGTTAGAATCAAGGTTTTTAAAGAAATAACTCTAGTTAGTGACTTTGTGACTCTTGTGTTGACCAAGGCAATCATCGAATGGTTTAATCAAACCATAGTGTTTTTCAATCTTGAATGTGGTCGTTGTGGGCCCTCGAATCTATCCTCTTTAACAATCCAGTTGCGTGAGGGGTGAGATTCTTTGTTGCTAGTCCAAGTACCCGTGCGAAAGGTCTAGAATTTTTCCCAATTGTGTTTCAAGGCGAAATCTTAAGTTTTGTTTGGCTTGAGAAGTGATTGTAGACTTTCCTTGGACCGTTTGAAATTTACATTTCCTACCAATGTTGTTATCCATAGTCAACCTATTTTATCCTCGAGCCTTTCTCATTTAATAACCATGTTTCAAGCCTTTTACCATTTTGTTGTGACCCTCTCTTGGCACCCGAGATTTTCTTAACACTCTTGTGAAACAATGAGCTAAAAACGTATGTTTGGGGGAGGGACGAGGAGCTTGAAAGAGGTATCATGGCAAAAAAAGAGAAAAGAAATGATTAGAAGGAAAGGACAAGAAAAGAAAAGAACAAAAACAAAAATGCAAAAGAATGTGAATAAGTGGAAGAGTTGAAGGGATTCAAAGAAAGATAATGATCCAAAACATCGAGAAATCAAAGAGGGAGAAAATTAATGTCATGATCAAAAAAGAGTGATGTTATGTCTCTCTAGTTACCCAAAGAAAAGAAAGTACCTCAAATAATTAGCAAAGCATGAGCTGAGAACAAAAAAAATGGAGTACTTAAGGAAAGGTGAATGCACACAACAATAGTGTATCCAACCTTAATCCAAAAGCCTTTATTTCCTCCCGAAAAAACCCTTCTGCATTTCAAGCCGAGTGGGCTTACACTAGTGGAGATCTACATGAGGGAAAATCCTATGGTACTTGAAGCCGTACTTGCGACATTCTCTTGAGAGAGATGAGTAAAACTTTCACAAATCTTTGGATTGAGTGCTAAAATTCTTAAGTGAGCTTGGCAAACGGAGAGTAGAGGAGGAGGTGTTTGGTATCCACAATGACCTACATGAGAGAACGAGCTTCCTTGATGAATTAAGTCAACTCTTGATGCTCAAGTGTCACATTAGAACAATATGTGCATAAATGTTTAACTTGCCGCCTTGTTGATAATACATAAGTAATGTGGGTAATTGTTTGCCGAACTAATGTGTGGATGGCTCACCTTTGAGTAGCTGAAATGGCTCTTAACTTGTGGAGGTGGGAACTATTTTGTTTACTTGAGGACAAACAAATATTTAAGTTTGGGGGAGTTGATAGGTGGGGATTTTGACTACTTGTTAGTGCCTTTTAACTTTTGTTTTAGTATAAAAGCATTGAATTGTGTTCCCAAAACTGATGAAATGTGCAAATTGCAGGAATGTTGGAAGTTGGACTCCCGAGATATAATCCAACTCAAAAAAGGAGTAATCTAAACATAAGGCAGTAAAAGGCACAGAAGCTTACAAATTGCAGACTGCGAAATTTCATCTGTGGCCATAAACAACGAACGAAATCCCAATAGACTTTCTAGCAAACTGCGGACCACACATGAATTGTGCGGCTGCAAAAGAACTTGAGATCAACTTCATAGGGTGTGCGAATTTCCAAGTTCTGAGTCCCTCGAAATTCCGGAACACACAAGAATTGTGCGGCCGTAGAAGTAAAGGTGCGGACCACAGAAGACTAGGTTGCAGCCGCAATACTAAATCTGCGGATCACAGAACTACTACCTCGCAACCGCATTTAAGAATTGTGCGACAGCAGAACCTCCCGAGGGGCATTTTGTTCCGACATTGTCAACCTTGTATAACTCTTCACGAAATTAGGTCAAGTCTTGAATCTCTAAAGTACTGTAGCCATTTTTCTTTGCTTCTTTAGGAAACTCTAGCTTCTTTTGGTGATTTAACATTAGATTTATCCACTTTAATCTTCCAATATGAGTTTTGTTGTCTTTTCTTCTTTGTTTTCTTCTACACCCACTATGAGTAGCTAGATTTTTACTAGGGTTCTGACCCAACCCTAGTGTGTAAACCTTATGGTTATTAATTTTATGCTTGTTTATGAATGAGTGTTTATTATTTAGCTTAGTTCATACTTTAATTATAGAAATAATGGTTGCAAACATTGATTCATCTCTATTTGATTTAGTCTCTTCTTGAGTAAAATGGACGTAGTCTAAGTTAACTTAGCTAACAAGGGATTGGGTCAAATGAGATATTGATTAACCCAATTAAAGGGTTCAACCTAGGATAGTGACAACCCGACTTTTGCTCTTATCAACCGTTTGGGTAGATACCTATTTGGTCTTTAGAAAGCCAAATTGGAAAAAACCAATCTCTGACCGAGAGGTATTGAGTGGGCAATGTAGTGTTGAGAGCTATAATACATCCCAGTCAATAAAACGAGCATAAAAGTTTTTATCCCATTAGGCAAACACCTACGTCATGGTCACAACCCTAGGCCTTTTATATATTTGGATAACATTCAAAAAAACAAATATCTCTAGTTTTAGAAACAAAAACCTATTTGTGGAAGTGCAATCTAGATACTTCAGTTGCTCATTCTGAATATATACTCCTAACTCCCATCTTAGCCCCCTGTGGATTCGACCCTGACTCTTTCTTGGGTTTTATTATTGCAAAAGACTGTGTTATACCTCGTTAAAGGCGTGCATTTGGATGTTATAAAAAGGCAGTAAATTAACTAGCAAAGTAGTAGACAAATATTAAAGAAGTTGAGGGAAAGAGGACTGGACTCTGAAATTTGGGCGTCAAGAAGGTAGACCCAACAGTAAAGATATGCGACTACAACTGATTTTGGGCTCTCCAAAATGTGACAAGGCTGGGTTTGGGCCTGAGTTCCTTAAGAAACTTAGCACGAACAAATGAGTGTACATGCCCAAAAGAGAAAGAAAGTCATTAGATGCGTACTCTATATTTTTAGCACATTTAACCATGTATGAAACATATATAAACAGATGACTGAAACCCTATATATATAAATTAAAACATCAACACTCTAATGCTATGAGAAATTATACTAATACGGTAGTTATACATGGCAAATAATTTTTATTGAAAACCTTTCGTTGTCATTAAACACTAAACCACTTAAGAACCAAATCCCAGCCTTTGAAGTTTTACTCAAGATCGATTCCCCCTTGAGTAAGAAGTTTTACTCAAGATCGATTCCCTCTTTGAATACTTCATTGTTCCCAAGCGACTCAAGGCCCAGGGCAATATTTGTGCCGGGGAGAGAAGCCCAACCTAGAGTCAAACTCTACTCTCAAATACCCTTAACCACTAACGACATATTTTTCCTATGGGTTTGAATGCTAATGAGGCTTTTTCAGAGTAAACTAATTGCTACAACATCACTTACCGTGATGGTATATTTTCCTTCCTAATAGAATAACATAAGGGCACGCAGACGACATTTGATACCAAATAAAGAATACATATCAGGAAAATCTAAAGGTCAGACTTTTTGACACACATAAGTGAGAAACAAAAGCATCACACATACTGCTAAATGGTCTAATAATTAAGGAAAACACATTCTAAGGAAAGTGAGGAATACAAAGTTCATATATGTAGTAAGAAATGCAGATGCTTCTACCCTGACAGACTAATGATGCACTGATTTTCTTGGTAGAAGCACATGCATGGGTTAGCAACATTACTTGAAATTTCAATAAGTATTATTAAAGGTTCAGCCAAATAGTCACAACTAGCACCTCTTACGTGAGTTACCAAAGATATCAGAAGCATGAACAAACTCTCAACATGACTGCGGGTTCACAGATTTGAACATTGAATCCCTACGGGCTCAACAAGATCATATTCCTAACATTACTAGCTTTAAACAAGCCACTATGTTCAGACAGTATCAAACAAGGATTTCTCACAAGGTTTAAGGATCATATTTAGTTTTAGATTAACAGTAAAGAGGGGACTAAGGGTAGTTCAAACAAAATAATCATAGAGTCAAACAACGAGCATGAAGTACTCAGTCAGTTATATATGAACACTTCAAGTAAGGTTGTAATCTTATTTAAACATGGGAGCTTTACATGTTACAAAATCAAGTTAAGCATGCCATGAAGAGAGGTGGGTTATAGATGAAGAGAGTATAATACCAGAACAAGTTTACCTCAGGTGTATAGTCTAGATCATCATTTAAATGTAAAGTTATCGTACTCAGCTTTAACAATCACCACATGGTTATAACAAGAATAACTAGATCTTACTTTTATGGAATATAACTTAATGATAACTGCATATAAGCTTCACAAAGTCAACAATATTATAAAGAGATTTAAAGAAATAGAAAAAAACACTATACCAAGTCGGTTTTGAATTAAACATGTAACCGAAGGTTTCAACTAACATGAGACAACCAAGTTCAGCTTAACAACAATTACCAGCTAAATATAACAAAATATGATCATGACTTGTTCTATGAAGAAAAGGATAACTTAATCTTAACTGAATATAGACAGTAGGACTATTGGTATTCTTAAAACGAATAAAGTTCAATTCAAACAAGACTATTTCAGCAGGTGCAATAAATAACTAGATGTAATTATAAAAATGCAATGGTGATAACCCAGAAGTTACCTAGAGTTAATAGATACAAGTATAGACAAGAAAGGCATATAAACACTTAGATTTTCATGCTTCAGTCAAATTATATGAACTTATGAACTTTCAGATTCATTTTAACCAGGATAACTCGACCACAAAACAAACAGAATATAGAAAAGTCATATGTTAAGTTAAAAGATCACCGTAAAATCATCAAGTGAAGGCTATAAAGTTTGGGTAAACATGAACGATCATTCAAGGCACATTATAACTTGAGTCATATAGATTATTTAGACTCAGAAATGAAAGTCACCAAGAATCACATAATAGATCAGTTATTAAATAAAGACTCAGAGGCAATACATGTTCATAGGCAGACAATATATTATCATAAACAAAAATAAATCTTTCCATGCTAGTTATAAGCGCCATAAACAACTATAACAAAGCCAGCACATTCATAGTATTTAGAAAAGATGAGAAAAAGAGAGAAATTTAGGAATTCACTGACCTTTTTGAGGGAAGCAGACCAAACAAAGGTTTCTCTCAGTTTCCTAAGACCCCAAGAGCTTCAAGCTCGAAGCAGCGATAATACTCAGAAACAAAGAAAATATTAAGGAACCTTAGGTTTTGATCTCAGGATTGTTCTTAGGTAATTGTGTAGATGTTTTTCAGTGTTAGGTCATGTGTTTGGTAAGAACATTAAATGCCCCTTTTATAGTTCCATTTAAGGCTCTTAGAGTTTCACAGATACAAATCAATAGTGGAAAGTGACAAAAGGTCTGTGCTGATAGCAAATCAAGTGAAAAATCTCAGAGACATAGGGGAATTAGTGATAAGTTTTACCTGAGAGGAAAGCAATTGACCATTGAAGGAAGATCCATCTGACAAAGCCCAAAACCCAGGGTCACTACGTTTGACCTCTAGGTACTGAATATTCATGATGAAGCTATGAAACATGCACATGCATGCTTCGATTTGGAAGGACGAGTGGGGAAACTAGATGAAATTTCATTTCATCATTTAGATATAGGGTTTCAAATAGGGGGTTTTGAATACAATCGATGAGAATGGAAACTGGACTCACTGGCGTCATCTCCTATGGACAAAGGAGACGAATCTGTAAGTTTATTTTAAAGAACGAAGGAATGTGGTTGTGACCTTACTGGCCGTTGTCTAATCTCTTAGATTTGGAAAGAAAAAGGGGAAATTAACGGGATTCGGGAGATAGAAAGACATGGAAGGATGAATTGGTGAAGGTCTTGTGACCTTGTACCGATTTGTGCAAATTTTCTCTGGTTGATAGGTTGGAAGGGATGAGAGAAAACGGAAAGGAAGGGCAAATGAAGGCGGCAGAGCTGGGTGAGAATGATTAAGGTTTTTGGGTAATAGGAGTTGGTATCTAGGTTAAATGGTGAGAGATAGAATCTGGACCATTGATCTTTGAGATCAACGGTCCCCATAATTTGGTTAATTAGGATTTTAGGGGGAAAATTTGGTGGCCGTTGGATGATGGGGTTTTGGATGGTTGATATTAGATCCCCGGGGACAAGTATTAAAATCAAAAGGAAAATAAGAGAATAAACGTAAGTCGTTGATTAGATGTATCAATGGCTCAAATGCATTGTGATTCTTGTGTGAGTGTTACAGAGAGGTGACGTGGTGTGTCGTGATTAGCACAAAGAGAGGCTTGGATCACCAACAGGGAAAGAGATGGGTGTTTGGGTTAGGTATATTTCGAACTGGGCTTGCTAATTGGGTAAAAAATGATGGTCACATTGCCTTTGATTTGAGAATTGCAATTGCAACCTTTGTCTTTTAATCCCTTTTTGAATTTAATTTAAATAAACTTAAAATTTGTCAATAAATATGGTAAAATACAACTTATTACTTTAATTAATTATTTATAGAATATATTATTTTCCTAAATTGCAACATTAATTTTGAATTTCACATAATAATCTTATTAACAAGAAATTAAAGAGTAATTTATCAAATTAATTATAGAACCCATGCAATGTTATATAAGAATTATATTAATAATCAGAATAGTAAATATATTTGTAATTACATAATGGTACTAATAATTTTAAAAATTAATACTTAATTACTTTGCAAAAATAAGTATTTATTACTAGAAAATACTTTAAAAATATTTATTGTAAATTATTAAGTAAATATAAATTAATTTGAAAAGGGAGGGTCAAAATTGGCCGTCAACACATACAATATGAAGAAGGAATATGATATATGGTGAATCTCAACAATAGAAACTACTCTTGCAAGAGATTTAAAATGGATGAGATATAGTGTCCTCACGTGTTGGATATTGTGACGAGCAAGGGCATGGATCCATATGAATTTGCTCTATAAATTATACCAAGGGATATTTAATGAAAACATATAAAGAATACATGCGCCCTATTCCTAATGAAAGAAACTGAAATATTCCTACAAAAATCTTGGAAGAGTCGGTGTCTCCACTAGTAGGAAAAATACAACCAGGAAGGCCGAAGAAAAAATGAGAATTGTATGCATGAGAACAACACGCTAAAAAGATAAAAAAAACTTGCAGACAATGTGGACATGAGGGTCACAATCGAAAAACATATAGAAATATTCCTAGAAGAGATTAAATTGTTCACTTTATTAAAGACATGATAAATTTGTTGTTGTTTCATTAGGTTTACTACAAAGGGTTCTGAGATTGAATTTTAGAATAAATGGGTTGTCATGGCCTAAACATCATTGCTCCTGATCTGGTGGAGCAAGTAACCTTCACTAAGAAGGGTTTCACGTACGTTTACATGTACCCCTTCACTTTGAGTCCGTTTTCTTTGAGTGAGGGACTTGACCCGTTAAATTTGAATTTTTTCCACCGGTACCAAGTCTGTTTGGCTTAGGTGGGCCCCACGATGTGGCGAATGATGGTCTTTCGACGGTGCCTGTTCTTGGAAACGAAGGAGACTCTCACCTTGGCTCATATGATGAACCTCTACTCCCCCAAAATCTTCCACGGGTGATTAATATATTTCAACAAACGTGGCTACCATGCTTTGCTTACCAGCAGGGATGACGACAATGACCAGAAGATTCTGGACATTACTACACCAGAGAGCCGCCGGTGGAAGGAATTGGTCCCCAAATATAGGTGGAGTCTCTTGCTCTGTTCATCTTACTGTGGTATCAGAGCCAGCTCATCCTTTCGGAGGGAGGAACAGTTTACTAAACATGTCTGAGCCGTTTCCATCATCCTCTTCACTAGCAAAAATGAATATGTCTCCTACTCTATATAAAACCTTGTCCAAAAAATATGATTATCTCTATGAAGTTGATATCCTACCCGATGAACAGAAAATATCTTCCACTGAACTGCCCTTAATAAACCCTTACTCTGATTTTGCCAAAAAATCATTTGCACCATGGACCCAAATCCGTTCCTTAGTCCAACACAAACCAAAAGGTGTCAAAGAATATGTTGTTGTCTCAAAACTTGACCAACATCCTATTCTTGCTACTCGAGAGGAACAATTTATTACCCTCCAAATTCCAGATGATTTTCCCAGACAATGGAGAGATCATGGTTTCACCCATATNTCCTACTGTGGTATCAGAGCCAGCCCATCCTTTCGGAGGGAGGAACAGTTTGCTAAATATGTCTGAGTCGTTTCCATCATCCTCTTCCCTAGCAAAAATGAATATGTCTCCTACTCTATATAAAACCTTGTCCAAAAAATATGATTATCTCTATGAAGTTGATATCCTACCCGATGAACAGAAAATATCTTCCACTGAACTGCCCTTAATAAACCCTTACTCTGATTTTGCCAAAAAATCATTTGCACCATGGACCCAAATCCGTTCCTTAGTCCAACACAAACCAAAAGGTGTCAAAGAATATGTTGTTGTCTCAAAACTTGACCAACATCCTATTCTTGCTACTCGAGAGGAACAATTTATTACCCTCCAAATTCCAGATGATTTTCCCAGACAATGGAGAGATCATGGTTTCACCCATATCTATTTTGGTGCTATCCGAATTGCTCTCACTTATCATGGAGGAAAAGGTCAACCTGTTGTTGCCCNCTTCCCGATTCCTGGATCACAAATTATGAAAAGTTAAGAGAACCAGAAGAACCTCTACAATTTGGTGAGCCAAGTTTTACCAAAAGAAATGATAAAATCGTTTCCATATGTTTTGACCATTCTCATCTCAAAAAACCAAATAAAACCATCTTTTCTTGCCAAATGGAACCCAAAGACAAATATCCTGACCCTGACCCTGAAAGAGAATTTTTCTGGAATATACAAACCATCATGGAAGAACATGATTGGTGTCAACATTTCGACAAAGAAGGCAAAAGAGTTTGGTGGTAATGCCCCTTTACGGGACACTGCCCTTGGGATCTCGATTGCAATTGCCAAGATTGTTTGGAAGATCCAATTGGAGAATATGATGAACACCACCAGCGTCACTGGGAAAGATTTGGCCTCAACAAGCCCAAACAAAAATCAAAGAAAAAGGGGAAAGCTACTGAAAAGCAATTCCGAGCCAGATATGAAAATAAAGACCCTTCAATTGGTTCATTGAGCCGTCCAGGAAAATATGAATTTCTTGTCAGCTACAAACCCCAAGAATGGCCAAAATTACCAAAAAACTTCACTCCAAGTTGGGAAGATAGTGAAATCACCCCAGAATCCAATAAACCACCTAAACCTAAAACTCCATCAACCCAAAAATCCACACACCCACAAATATTCATGATGAGCCCTTCAAGTTCCAGCCATACCCAAGATTTTCCTCCACTCCAACCTTTTGAAAAAGAAGGTATCAGCCATGCTCCAAAAATCCCCAAGAAAAACATAGTATTACCTTCTGGAGAAAAACCCCCAACAAGTGACATCGAGGCGACAATGAACTGGCAATCAGAAAATTCCATCTGCCAAAACAAAGTGCTCAATAATATTGGCAACACCATAAAAAACGTGGCCCATACACAAAACAAGTTAATGAACAAAGTAGAAACAATTGAGAAAAAGGTGGAGCATACATCGTCTCAGATTTTTGGAGCTAAGATTGGCAAATTTGCAATATGAGATTTGTCCGCCAGGAACTTCACTTTTCCAGTTCTTTCAACAACAACAAAAGACGATTTCACTCAAGGAACATATCCAACTTTTGAGAAATGATCGTTTTGAGTCAAGAAAAACCCCACTTTTCTCTTCAAACCTACCTTCTACCCCATGTCAACACAAGCATATTCCCCACCAAATATGGACAACACCTTTTCTACTTTTCCTACTACCTCACACCATCCTATCTCTTTCACCCAACCCTTAAAAGAAAAAACTAAATTCGATATTGCAAAAATGATTTGGGAAAGGAAAGATGCTCTTGCAGCCTACAAACAAAGAAAAGGCTTCCCAAGGAGAAAGTTCAAAGGGGTCCAACCCTGAAAATCTAATGATTTCTGATCAGAAGATTCCGGACTTCTATGTCTCCCAGCCAAGAAACATGTCAGAAGGAGATACTACATGGTCAGAATCTCTAAATTCCTCTGACAATGAAACAATGGAAGAAAGCTCTCAATCAAGGAATGAATCCACAGAAAACTCTTCCGAAGAAGATGATCCCCCGATATTTGTGAGTCAACCAAGAGATCCAGAAATATCTGAAGTAGAGGAGGAACGAGAAGGCATGACAGGTGAACCGATACCAGAAAGAAGACAGGAACCCATGGCGTCAAAACCAGTTGGAACTGGCTTCCACACTTTCACCTTAGACGACGTCAAAGTTTCAAAATGGCCTCAAAGAATCCAAGACTTCTATACTTGGATGGTGACCAAAAATTTGGTGGAACGAGAAAAGTATATCATCCTGTCAGAACTAACTTCACGGTTCTCAGGAATCCTTAGGGATTGGTGGAATTCACTTGGGATTCAAGATAAAAATACTTTTCTTACATCCCAGGATTTTGCCTTCAACATCAGAATCCTACATGAAGTTTTCTGCGGAGATACTAGCCAAAGACAGGAGAAAATGCGAAGACAACTCTTCGAGATGAAGTGTGTGTCACTCGAAAGAAATGACATTGACAGACATTTTCAAAAAATGGCAAAGATATACTTTGAAATCGGTGGAGACATCAACCTAAAGCAAGCCTTTGTTTCTTCCCTTCCAAAGATGTTAGCGAGCCGAACCATGACCATCATTGAAGAAAAGTTTCAATCAATAACAGTCCCAAAAGTCGGCTACATTAGACAAGCTATTTTTGTAGCATTGGAGGACATTTGCACAAAGCGCTCAACCCTAAAACAAATTATCCAACACAATCCAGCGCTTGACAAAGTATGTCGCAGATCCGACCTGATCACTGGATCAGCATGTTCTTGCAAAACATCTAGGCGACACAAAGGATTCAGGAGTTTCAGATGGCCAAGAATTCCAGATGGAAAACCAAGGTCCAAGAGACGCACAAAATATTTTAGACGTAGAAGGCAGGAAAATTTCCACAGGAAGAACAGATGCTTTATTTGCCACAAGATTGGACATTTCGCAAAAAACTGTCCTCAATCAAGAAGATCTGTTAAACTCCTTCAAGAAATTGAAGATTACACTGGCATACATCTCGGAAAAGAGGAGGACCTTGAATCTATATTCTCTGTGGATGATGAACCTAGTGAAGAAACTCTTTTCTCTCTGGATATCTATGAATATCAAGGCAATGATAACTATAAAATTTCAGAACTAGAGATCGAAGCTCGAGAGGAGATCAACGCACTCGCAACTGTTCCTCAAGTAGAACTCAAAATCTATTCATCCAAATGGGATCGACCGATTCGAGTTATTGCTTTCATCGACACTGGAGCTGCCTCCTCACTCATAAATCCTGATGTACTTCCTGAAGACCAATGGGTGTAGCACTTTAAGGATTTCAACACTGCATCAAATGGAATTCTGACTACCACTGTTATCACAAAGCATCCGATCACAATCGAGTTCTTTCTAGGATTGAAGTACAAGGCCAAGCTGATAGGATATGATGTACCAGGAAAAGATCTTATTGTTGGATTCAACATTTACAGACAAATCAAAGATCAACTCCAGATCAAGGCTCATGGGATAGCTTTTAAGAAGCAGTTCAAACCTTATTATGATATTCCAAGGCTATTCCAAATCACCAACGACGAACAAATCAAGGAGATTGAGCAAAATCTCATTGAGCATTCATGTGCAGAATCCCACAAGGATTTCATGAAGAAAGAGAAAAGCCCGTTATGGAAAAATGAAGAATTTTTTATCAAGCTCCCTTTCAAGAAGAATGAAAACATCAATCCAACAAAAGCAAGTCATTCAGGCATGAATCCAGATCATCTCCAGATTGCAAAGAAAGAATGTGAAGAACTTTTGGAATTTGATCTAATAGAGCTATCTGATTCACAGTGGGCATGCGAAGCATTCTATGTCAATAAAAGAGCTGAGCAAACAAGAGGAAAACTCAGGTTAGTCATTAATTACCAGCCACTTAACCATTTCCTCCAAGATGATAAATTCCCTATTCCAAATAAACTCACTCTTTTCTCCCACTTAGCCAAGGCCAAATATTTTTCCAAGTTTGATTTAAAATCTGGATTTTGGCAATTGGGAATTCACCCTGAAGAAAGACCCAAAACTGGTTTTTGCATCCCCGATCATCACTTCCAATGGAAGGTCATGCCCTTCGGATTAAAGACTGCACCCTCATTGTTCCAAAAAGCCATGATAAAAATATTCCAGCCCATCCTCCATACCTCTTTGGTTTACATTGATGACATCCTGTTATTTAGCAATACATTGGAGGAACATGTCATTTTGCTTCGTCAGTTTGAGGCATTGATAACACAATACGGGATCATGTTTTCAGCAAAAAAGATGGTTCTTGCACAGAAGGAGATTGATTTTCTTGGAATGCATTTTATCTAAGGTGCATACAGTCCAAGGCCACATATATGTCAAGAACTGCTCAAGTTTCCAAATACCAGCTTGACAACAAAGCAGATCCAACAGTTCTTGGGTATATTAAATTATGTGAGAGATTTCATACCAAATATTTCTACATACATTTCTCCACTTACAGACATGCTCAAGAAAAATGCTCCATCATGGGGAAAGAAGCAAGATGAAGCAATCAGGGAAATAAAGGAGATCTCAAAAAATGTCAAGTCCCTCTACATCCCTTCAGACGGTAAGAAAACACTGCAAACTGATGTCAGCAATGAATACTGGAGTGTCGTTCTATTTGAAGAAAAAGATGGCCAGAGAAAAATATGCGGATATGCCAGCGGAAGGTTTAAAGAGGCGGAGCAACATTATCACTCCACATTCAAGGAAATACTTGCAGTAAAAAATGGAATCAAGAAATTCAACTTTTTCCTGATTCACACAGAATTTCTGATAGAAATGGATATGAAGGCTTTCCCAAAGATGATCCAGTTGAATGCAAAAATTATTCCCAATCCGAAAATTCTCAGGTGGGCTCAATGGTTCTCTCCATACAAGTTCCAAGTCAAGCAGCTCAAAGAAAAGGATAATATTCTCTCAAATTTTCTATCTCGACCAGAAGAATTTTCAAGGAGATTTTCATTAAAGCCAACAGATCATCCACCGGAGTTGTTCAACCTCATGGATCCCTTTGATCCGTCAATTATTATAGAAATAAGGACATATTATGAGCTTCAAGTTTTCCAGCAACACGGAGGATCAATTCTCAAGTCATATGGGGTCAATCCAGAATATCCTTTCTGCCATATATTCATAACTCAAGCGAAGGATTTTCCACAAGAATTATTATGGTTTTTCTGGTACATGTTCCATCAATACTACATTTTCATGGAATTCAAGTGCAATGTCTTCAAAGATTTTGACAATATTGAACCAGCTCTTAAAGTGTTTCTATTATGGTTCAAGCCTAGAAGATATTTGATAAAATGTTTCAATGATTCCTACAATGCAAAGGTATTCGTGTTTCACAAGACAATGAAGATTATTAACGGAAAAGTCCAGGCACAAGCAGAGTCGTCATTCTGGTGGAAATTTCCCGTGTCCATTTTATCCATGGAAGAACAATATAGTGAAGCACAAAGAATTATTNAGACAAACTGAGAAAATCAATGGAAGATAATCATCCTTGTTAATCTCACCATAATCCCACATTACCTACCAAAAAACACTAAAAGATCATCTACCCATGCCAAGAAACAATTCCACATCCTTCCAAACCATCTGGGTCTCACTTTCACATGCTTCCACATGCCTCCATATGTCCCGTCACATGCATCACACTATTTTCACATGCTTTCATATGTTCCCACAAACTTTCACATGCGAAACCATGTGTATCTCACCTATTTCACATGTTTTCAGTAGTTTTTAGTGGCTTTGCCTAAAGGTCCTTCACATGTCAAAAGGGGCCCACTTGTAGATTAGGTTTGCCATGTCATATAGGTTTATTTTAATGAAAGTTTGTCTTGTAANCTTTGTGATATACTACATATGAGGAGTTCCTTCTAAATTTCCTTCTTGTTCTTTCTTTCGAATGGATGGAAAGGCCGGTCCATGTACGAAAATAGAGTAAGAATACTCTAAGAAAGTTAGCTTGTTGTAAGAATGCTTTCTGAGTTTTAACAGTTGGGTTGATTGTAGTACAACAGTTTTCCGAGTTGTGTAGCTTGGCAAGCCGTCCCATATGGGTTGTTGAAGCCAACCCCTTTGGTAGGAAAACTGTTGCGACTACAAGCAAATTAACTGTTAGTGTAGCTTGGCAATAGCCAGCCCTTTTGTAGGAAAACTTTCGTATCTATGATATAGTTTGCTTACTTGGAGTCTCTTGCTTTGTTCATCTTACTGTGGTACATGAGTAAATATGCTAACCCTGCTTCCTTGTTTGATTAAGGTCTCCCGCAATGTTCTATTTTCGTCCATGAGGAGGATATCTTTGTCGATCCTATAGAGGTTGCGAGATTGTTGAAGGAGCTTTCACCTGGACTGGTGCCTTCGGGTCTGCTTTCTCTGAAGGTGCTTCCTCTCGGAGTACTTGGTCGGAGAACAAGGAACCAAAAAGGCGGCGTTCTTCCACAGTCGAGAGTAAAAATAAGAAAGTAAAGAAAGCCGCAACCACAATCATTGTGGTTATTGGAGATGATAGGGAAGCTAGTGATGAAGGGGATTCCCTACAAAGAAGATAACAACCTTCATCATCTCAACAGAATGCTCAGTCTGAAGAGCTTAGAACCCCAACCGAGGATGATTTTCGAGCGCTCTTGGGAGTATTTGACTTAGTAGAGAATGTTGATTCTTCCTTTTCGGTCCCAGCTGTTGCTCTCGGTACTAGCTCAAGATGCCCTGCTCGCTGCTGTTGAATGCAAGTCTGCCTCAATCGAATGAGTGTATAACTTAGAGGCAGCCTTAAGCTCCAAAGCTGAAAAGGCTATTGCTGCTGAAGAGAAGCGTGCCCATATGGAGGATATGTATAAGAGGATCATGGAACAAAATAAGGTTAATATAACCATAATCTGTGATCACAATATTAGCCTTAGCACCATGAGATCCGAACGAGATAGCCTTCTGACCGAGGTTGATAGGCTTAATGTAAAACTTCATCTCCACGAGGATTCCTCATTATCGAAAAAAAACATTCCATGTATCACATGAGGAGGAAAACCTTGGAAGAGGCCAAAGCTGGCATTATTGATATTGATGATTAGATTTCCATGGCCAGAATGCCAGAGTTAGCTTCTCGAGAACGCCTCACAGCTCAACTTGATGCAACAAATTCTTCTAGTTCTTGTTCTGAGTCTTCAGGAACCGAGGAGGAACTTGAATAGAATAATGATGAAAGCCAAGATCCTGTTCCGGAAACAAATCCTCCTACTTTTCCCAAAGGCGTAGATAATTTTATTTCCCCAGAGTTCTGGTGGCCATATAGTTTAGCTTTTCTGCTTTCTTTTCCTTTGTTTTTCTTCCTTTGGTATTTTTGTACTCGTTCTTCTTGACACATTTAATAAATAAAAGTGCTTTTTTGTTTAATATTTATTCATTTTGCGTCAGATTAGGCAAGGTCTCAGGTCTATTTTTCCCCAATAGCATTTGGGTTCCGAGCATAAACTCTTCCGGAACCAACCCTTTACTGTGAGGGTTTTGTAAGAGAGGGCCTTCCTATGTTTACGACGCTCTTGAACATGACATCTCCTGTTCATTCCAACACTAGCATTTGAAGACTTAGTTAACTTTCCAATGATAAAATCAATTCATCATTTGGACAAGAAATAAGATATAAATAAAAGGAATTCATTTTATTCCTTCTATATTAAAAAGTACATAAGCATCCAGGTGCTGAAAGAAAACAAATTGCAATACATGTTGCTATTCTGTACAACTTGTTTCTACGGGGCTAGCTGTGCAGTCCCCGAACTTGATGAGGCATATTTTTTCCTGGATTTCATAGTCCAGGTTTCCATGGCAATCAGGTTGCCGTATGCTCATATTATTCCTCCCTAGTGTTCGAATGAAAAGAATGTGAATTGGAAAACATGAAGTATTGGCTTTTGAGGATTCCACTAGTGAATGGTTAGATAATCTTTGGTTCGATAGCATGCTTCGTTTCTAATTAGGAACTTTGCTGTCTAGCCAAATATTATCTAACCACCCCCTAGTGGCTTATAGGGAAAACATTTGTGAACGGTTGAATAACCTTTGGTCCGGTGGCAAGTTTTGCTTCATATTAGGAATTCGCCACTTAGCCAAAGACTATTTAACTATCTCGCAGTGGTTTGTTGTTTCAATGCCTTGTCGTATAAAGGTCTTATCTCTACTGATGACATTTCCTTCATATTATGTTTTCTGTCGCTTCCTGGTTAAAAACCTTACCAAAAAATCCCAATTGGGATAAAAACTAGGCAAAGGGAAAAAGAGTGCAGCACATACTCTCAGTATAAGCAGTGCTCATCAGCAATAATACCTTTTGAGGTGAGTCACATTCTAATTTCTCAGCAATTTGACTCTATCTTGGTTTTCTAATTCATATGATCCTTTTCCAGTGACAGCTCAAACCCGAAAGGGGCCTTCCCATGTCGGATCCAGCTTTCTCGTATTGAGCTCCCAGGTGTTCTTAGTTATTTTCCTTAAAATCAAATCTTCCACTTTGAAATAACGGAGATTGGCCCTCCGATTATAGTTACATTTCCATTCTTTGTTTCTTTTCCACCATTCGTATGTGATCCAAGTCCATGTGTTCATCAAGCAGCTTCAATTTGACAAGCCATGCCTCGTTGTTTGTTTCTTCTTTCGCCCGAAAGTACTGCAAAGTCGGTTCTCCTACTTCTACCTGGACCAGAGCTTCTTCATCGTACATGAGAGAGAAAGGTGTCTCTCTCATGCTCGACTTTGCCGTTGTCTGCTATGTCCACAACACTCTCGACAATTCTTCGGGCTACTTGCCTTTGGCTACTTCCAACCTCTTTTTGAGGTTTTGAATAATCACCTTATTGGTTTATTTCACCTGCCCATTTGCGCTCGGATGGTATGGCGAAGATGTGATTCTTTTAATTTTCAGGTCTTCAAGGAATTTTGTGACCTTTGAGCCTATAAATTGTTGCTCGTTGTCACAAGCAATCTTCTTCGTTATTTCGTATCGACAAATTATGTTTTTTCCATAGGAAATCGAGCACGTCACGCTCACCTATTTTTTGGTAAGGACCTGATTCAACCCATTTAGTAAAATAATCAGTTCAAATTAAAAGTAACCTTACCTCCCCAGGATCTGGTGGTAGCGACAAGACTATATCTATCCCCATTTCATGAATGGCGATGGGGACAATACCAAATGCAAGGGTTCTTCCGGTTGGTGCACCAACTGTGCATGGACCTGACACTTGTCGCACTTCTGAATGAATGCCTTCGCATATAGCTCCATCCGGGGCCAATAATATCCATCCCTAGCTAATTTTATGACAAACGAATTTGTATCGGAATGGTTTCCACAAATTCCTCCGTAAACCTCTATTATGACGTAATTATCCTCGAAGGCTCCTAACATCAGGTCGAACCTGGAACGACCTTCTATTTTACTACCTCCCTATAAGTTGTAACGAGATGCTTTGGTGCGGAGTGCCTGGGATGCCTTGGGTCTTCGAGAAGCTTTCTGTGCTCAAGGTAATCGATGATCTCAATCCTCTAGTCCCAAGAACAGGTTGGTTGTATTTACTTCACAAGAACCATACACATCCAACACCAAATGCATGAGTTGTATGGCAGTACTAAAATCTGATCCCTTCATCTCTGTGGATGATCCCAAGTTGGCCAATGCATGCTTCCACGTTGTTTTCTCTCGGGATGTGGGTAATCAACCATTCCTAGAACCGCACAAGCAAAGTTTGAACTTTAATCACATATTGTTGCAGACATTCCTCCTTTGTATCCAAGATCCCATAAACTTGGTTTATCTCTGACATTTGATTTCTATGACCTCAGAGCCAAGTCCCCGGGCCAATTAGAGTCCTGCAATCAATGTCGCATACTTGGCTTCATTGTTAGTCAAAGAAATTATTTTATGGCCCGCCTCGGGGTTTCTACCAAAGGCGTGATTAGGACCACCCCGAGCCCGGACCCTTTCACATTGGAAGCTCCATCTGTGAACAAGGTCCAAACTCCTGATGTTGTTTTCGATACCATCACCGCTTCTTTTGCAGCCAAAAGTAGTAGCCCAGGACTAAAATCGGCCACGAAGTCGGCCAAAACATGTGATTTGATTGCAGTCCTAGGCTTATACTCAATATCAAATTTTACTAATTTCAACTGCCCATTTGGCCAACCTACCTGACAACTCAGGTTTGTGAAGGACATTCCGCATGGGAAAGGTTGTCACTACGGCTACATAGTGGCATTGAGAATAAGGCCTAAGCTTTCGAGAGGTTACTACGAGAGCTAAGGCCAATTTTTGAGGTACGGATAATGAGTTTACGCTCCCGTCAATATTTTGCTAACATAGGAGATTCCGTACGTTCATCCTCCCGGACTAGAACAACACTAACCCCTACCTCTGAAACTGCTAAGTATATTAGCAACTGTTCACCATCCTCCAATTTTGATAGTAACGGAAAGCTCGATAGTTATCGTATTAGGGATTTAGGGTCCGTTGGCATTCTGGATTCCATTCAAAATTGTTCTTCTTCTTAGGAAGTGAGAAGAAGTGATGACATTTTTCCGGAGACTAAGAAATGAACCTGCTTAGAGCGGCCAATCTTCTAGTTAGCGTTTGGACTTCTTTTACATTTGTTAGCTGGTTTGAGGTGTCCTTGATGGATTTGATCTTCGGGATTGACTTTGATCCCTCTTTGTGACACCAAGAAACTCAAGAATGTGTCGGAGCTAACTCCGAATGCACATTTTTTGGGGTTGAGCTTCATATTATTCTTTCTTAAGATGTTGAATGTTTCCTGGATGTGTTTTGAATGGTCACTTGCATTTAAAAACTTTACCAACATATCATCTTTGTACACTTTCATTGTTTTACCTATTAGTTTTTCGAACATCTTGTTCACGAGCCTTTGATAAGTGACGACATTTTTGAGCCCGAAAGGCATCACATTATAACAATATGTGCCGAAGTTCGTTATGAATGAAGTTTTTTCATGATCCTTTGGGTTCATCTTAATTTGATTGTACGCAGAATAGGCATTAAAGAAACTCATTAACTCGTGCCCGGCCATGGCGTCAATCATATGATCGATGTTTGGCAGTGGGAACGAGTCTTCCGGCGACACCTTATTCAAGTCCTTATAAGATACGCACATTCAAAATTTATTATTATTTTTCGGAACAACAACTACATTAGCTAGTTAGTCGGGATATTCACCTCCCGAATTGAATCGATGTCAAGTAATTGAGTTGTGCATGACCAACTCTACAGGGATACCTCTCATATCCGCGTGCGACCATGCGAAACAATCAATGTTAGTTTTAAGAACATCAATAAATCCTGACCTGAGTTTGGGGTTGAGGCCCGTCCCAAAATGGAAGTTTCTCTCCACGAATTTTTCGAAGAAAGCCACTTGTTCGAGTTATTTTTCCGTGGACTTAGTGGCGTCTGTTTCTTCCGATAACTGAAAATATCTTAGTACCTGGTAGGATTTTGACGACTCCACCTCTTTGTCATCTTCATTCGATTAGGTAGTAGTCGTCGGTTCCGGTAATTGCTATGCGTGAAGTTCCTTCCCTTTACTGATGGAAACCAATACAGTGTTCATTTCCTTTGATGCCGATTGATCTCCTCTTATTTGTTTGACTCCATCCAGAGTAGGGAATTTCAGCAGTTGGTGATATGTTGATGTACGACCTTCATCTCAGGCAACCATGGTCTACCATGAATTATGTTGTAGCTCATGTCGCCATGCACCACTTCAAATAGGGTTGTCTTCATGGCCCCTTCAGCATCCGGCAACAAGATTTCCCCTCGGGTCGCCATGCTTGCCAAGCTGAACCCGACGAGCAGTTGTGATTCAGAAAAGATGCTTCCGGTTAAGTTGGCTTGTTACAACACTCTCCATTTAATGATGTTGGCTGAACTTCCTAGGTCAACCAAAACACGTTTAATCTTGAAATCTAAATTGTTAAGAGAAACTAGAAGGGGCATCATTGTGCGGAAGAAAGAGTCCATCCGCTCTTCTTCCATGAAGATGATGTCTTTCTCGGAGCCTTCACGGTGAGTCACTGTCACCTTAGACTTTTTCACCGCCGAGAAGGTTACACCGTTGACCTCATTACCCCCAAAAATCATGTTGATAGTTAGCCGAGGAGGGTCTTCCCATTTCTTCGAGGGCTCGGTGTTATCTTGGCTGCAGTCATAATTGTTCATAGCCCGATCGCTTAAGAATTCCTGAGATGGCCGTTCTTTAACATTGTTTCCACCTCTTCACGCAGATGTCGGCAGTCCCCAGTTCGGTGGTTATTAGTCCCATAATATTTTCACTATAAATTAGGATCCGTGTAGTTAGGATCGGATCTTATCATCCTCGGGAACCGTGCTTCCTTGATGTTTCTCATCTCCGATACCAGCTTGGGATAAGTGGAATCTCGGGAACTCGATACCTCTTTGTCCAGCAACGACCTATTGTTCTAGCCGTGGTCAACCTTTCTATCGGGGGCGAACCTATCCACCAATCGGAATACCTTGCTGCTGCAGCCTTCGGACCTCTCATAGATTAAACCACGACCTTTATAAGACCGTCAATCTGCATCAAAATTATCTCTTCATTTATCCCTAATCGTTTCTCGATCTCGACCATTGGTTGATGCCGGGAACTCGAGCTGATCTTCTTCTATCCTCATCTTTGATTCATAATGGTTATGGACATCTATCCATGGGGTCGCTTAGAACTCAAAAAAGCTTTCTTTCAATTTCCAGGAGGCGTCGGAGCTCCTCCGGATCAACCCCTTAGTAAATGCTTTAGCTGCCCATTCATCTTGCGCGACTGGCAACAACATCCGCTCTTTCTGTAACCTGATCACGAAATCGCGCAGCAATTCAGACTCTCCTTATGAAATTCTGAATATGTCCTCCTTCTGGGCATGGACCTTCCTGGTCCTGGCATGGGCCTTGCTGAAAGAATCTGTGAGCATCTCAAAGGAATCGATCGAGCGTTCAGGTAGGAGTGAATATCATGTCAAGGCCCCCCCACGTGAGTGTTTCTCCAAATTTCTTCAGCAGGATAGACTCAAATTCATGTTGAGCCAAGTGGTTTCCTTTTCACCGTCGTTGTATAAGTCATGATGTGCTCCTGAGGGTCTGAAGTCCCATCATTGTCATGCCCCAACCTCGGGGAGCGCAACCGGTGCTCAACCGAGTGAACCTAGTCTACCAAGCCTGTTAGACCTTCCCTACCCATCTCATTCATTATTTAAGAAGGGAACACGTTACCATTAGTGAAACAGGGGAATGTACAGATGTGTGTGTGTGTGTATATATATATATATACAATATATATACACACATTATATCCATTATGCCGCAGTTAAATTTCCAAAAGTGCATACAGTTTACAATTTAGTGGGAAAGAGTTTCAAAATACAACATGATCCAGTGACCCATCAAATACCCATACATAATCCACATAAACATCTACGGAGCCTCTAAAATACAAAAGATAAATATGACCATGCTTGTCACCGGCCATACCTTAAAATGTGGTAAATTATGTCAAAGAAGAACTACATGACCCCTGGAAGAAATGGGGGCTCACCAAGACTGCTGCAAGGAGGATGCACCATTATCTGCAATCGACACTGTCTGCTAAGGAACCTACATCCATTCAAATATATAGCGCCCCCGGTAAAAGGGACGTTAGTACTATCGAATTATACTAGTATGTATAACTAATCACCATCTCCTTAGATACGTCAATAATGCAGGAAGAAGTAATCAATAAATCAACGAGAAACATAGGCAACACCACAACATCAAATAAAGAATCACATAAGCTTTCAAGTGAAATTGCTATAGCTTTAGTTTGGCCATTACAAGGACCAGCACTTCATTATTCACAATACCACCATACTCTTATACGGAGTCCGATCATGACCTGATCAGCTAGGTCATCTCCCTTGGAGACATTTTTCCACAATACCACCATGTGTGCCGCATGGTGTCCGATCACGGACCGATCAGCTAGGCCGTCTTACTCAAGACATTTTCCCTTTTTCATCAATCATCTCATTCCTTATTTCGCACACACATATTTCAATTCCTTAAATGCTAGTGGCCACAATTTTTAATTCACGCCTGGCACTTGGTCGTATTTCATAATTTAAGTTCTTTCCACATATTTCACATTATTATCAATTTCATCAACAAGCCTTTCAATTCAAGATATCAAGTACACATGCGAGAAAACATGAATTACTAACATATATAGGTTGTCACATACTTTGGCAATTTAACACATATTACATAAGTTCAATACATCACGAAGTAACAACATAGCTTAGCGGGGATCATTTAAATACATATTACACATAATGTTTTTACAACACAAGCACATTTGAAATGTTAACCCCTACATCAATCAGGATTGAGACTTACACCAATTGTAGGGGCACCATGGGGGTTCGATTTCTAAGAAGAGGGGGTTTTAGCCATACATACCTCAGTTGAGCTTCTTTGACTCTACAATTATCCAGAACTCTTAGCAACCTTAATCTATTTAGCAATATAACATTTGAACCAAAAATTAGGAAGACATTCATGGTTTTAGCTCAATTGAGCATTTTATCAAATACTAAGTGTGTATTAAGGTTCAAGGTTATTTTCATGGGAGGTTTCATCTTCCATAACCCATTTATCACCATTATTCACTTTCTCCCTACACTCTTTTATCTTACATGCATGCAATGTAATCACCCCCATCCCCATGAATTATCGCAATAGTATCCCATTATAGTTTGGAATCAAGAGCTGGGGTGATGAAGTCTTATCTCTTAGGATGAAGAATTTGGCGCCTTACTTGAATATATTCAAAGCTTTAAGTGATAATTGAAGATCAATTTCATGATGATTAGGCCCTCCATCTAGAACTCTCTCTCTCTCACTCAAGAAAATATAAGAAAATGGGCTCAAACTGGTTTAAAAGGGGTGTTTTATCAGAATAGGGTCGGGTTTACAATTAAAAAAATGGGTGCCCCGACACAGGTCTGCGGTCGCATACGGTTATGTCTGCGACCAGTATACGATCTGCATACTTGTTCTATGTTCGCATAATGCACCGCAGAACCTCCTTCGCAAAAACTCAAGAGAAATTATGCGGCCCGCATAAATGACCGCAAAGCTGACCTCAAGATCGAACAAACTTTCGGCCTCACTCTGGGCCAATATGCGGTCCGTAGAGTGATTATGCGGCCGCATAACGGGCCGCAGAAATGCACATATCTGCCAAACATTTTCCTTTAGCCCAAAAGCGTACTGTTTAATCCAAAAAGTCTGAACCACGACGAGCTTACGAGCTGCGAAGAATTTCTACCATTAAAACACATAAATATAATTTCAACACAACGAAGTTCTGGGTTTCTAGGTAAAATTTTTACGGGGCCTTACAATCATACTTCGATATGTCCAGAATTTTGAACCCCTTCAGAATCAATTCTAGCATTACGATCGACTTGAACTGTAGTTAGGTATACTTCTTTAAATCCGGGCTCTTCAATACTGGTGGTACACCCGGAATTTGGTCCATTCGAGCGTGGAACTCTTTCACGTTCAGATCCATCCACTCATTCATTGCCCTCATGAATCTCATGAGTTCATCTTTAAAAGGATCATTGCCGTTGTCTTTACCGGATCCATTGCCGACCCCCCCGATTGCGTTGAAGCCAACTTCTCTTCTCGGGGTGTTGTTATCAACCCTTTGAGCTGTTTGATTTGCGGCAGCGCCGGGAGGAACAATGCCTCTTCCATTCTCATTGTTGGAAGCACCTAACAATACCTACCTCAGTTCTATCATGGCTTGGTCTTTCCTCTAGAGATAGCCCATGATTGACTTTTGCTACTCCCTCAAGAGCCTTACCGTCTCCGTAACGTGCTCGTACTCAGTGTGTCATCAAGAGTTGTCTCCCGCACATGTGGAGGATAACACCCACCATGGTCCTGAGTAGCTACGTCCTCCTCCTTGCAGGTATCACTGATCAAATCCTCATGTTAAGGAAGATTCTCTTGCGCCTCAACATTGTGCGTGATGGTGACATCATTAACTGCCATTTTTGCTCGATTTTTTCTATTAAACAAAGAATCAAACACGTTAGTAATTATGCAGTTGTCTAAGCCCTACGGTGGGCGCCAAATGTTTTAGTCGTAAAATGGTGTAGTTGAATTTTTACGTGGTTTATAGACAAGTGAACTGATTTAATCCAAAAATAATAAATGAATTAAATAAAATGCGAGACTTAGCATTGAGATCGATATAAATAACAGATAGCTTGATTACGGGAGTAAGGTTTTCGAAGGCAGAAATAAGAACAATATTAGACAGAAAATAAAGTATTATTTAGCTTTGGAATAGTGTATATCATAAGTGTATCAGAGATTTCGTGTGTTATAATGGTTTTTTGAGCCATTATTTATAGATATACCTAGGGAAGAAGGTCATAGGATCAAGCCCTCTTAATTGACAATAGTGGGGGCGATTGATGAATATGTAACGACATGTCATGAATGCTGAAAATCTGTATAACGACTGCATATTTAATACCAAGGAATATTCTTCATTGAATTTCATCTGGTGACTAGTATTTGATTTCTCTCGTTGATAATGTTCCCTTCGGGATCTACCTGGTGCCAATTGATGTTGTTGTCCTCGGTCTTGGTATCCACTCTCTTCATCTTCTGTCTGCCCCCGGTTCCACATGTCACTCTGTCATTCCAATATTTAATATGAACCGATTTATCCTATACATTGCTCCCATCTCGTGGCGATATCCCTTAGCACCAAAATCGTCAACAGGGATTTCCAGACCTTCAATAAAGAATTCAACAAAGAATTCCATATAAACTCCACAATCACTGAAATTGAAGTTTAAACTAATATTAGTAACCCATCTAATAAGCTAACAGGAGAGTTAAAAATCTGAAAACAACAATGCCAAATTGTGTGGGTGACTAACGTGTTTTCCAGTAACTGTAAGTGATCACGCCCAACTCTAGTCCTAAAAAGGATAAACGGTCACTGCAAATATAATCCGGTCTAAAAGTCCGGAGTCTAATCCCATGGAGATCTAAGGTTTAGATAAAATTGTTGACTATTAATAAGAAGACAAGCTCGAACAATTCCAAAGTTATAAATATTAAGATTCTTATATTTAACTAATTAACTAACAAATTAAAGTAGTAAATTAACAACTAGAGATACTACGGGTTGGAAAAAAAATTAAGGAGGTCTAGAGTTATGATTTCCCCAATTGTCGGAATCCTTCCCGTTACATCTTTTATAAGTTTGCCTAAGTATTCTCTACCGACCGTGAGTACTTCGGATGTCTTAATTCTATCTCGAGAAACTACCACAATTTACTAGACATATTCTCTCAAACTATGCTAGCTGGCACTAATTCACCGCTCAGTACGATCGCACCAAGGTTTCGTTATCTCTAATCCCGCCTTTAAACTCTCCGTTGATCTCTCACATACATTAGGAGTGATTTTTTTCAACAACTACCTAAACATGTACCCTTTCTCAAGCAATACACACTAAACATGCACTGTCAATTGATGCCCATTCAATCAACTACAGTAAACATATACTTGAACAAGTAGAGAAATCTAATGGTTCAATTATATAAAAATAAAACGAGAATTTATCTTACAAAAGGTTCCATCAAAACAACAGATAACAAATTAGCTACTCATAATTATATAAATGATCATAGTAATATTCAAAAGCATTAAACTACAGATTAAAGGAAAGCGGAGAGAGAAAACTCGAATGATTCGTGCTTCCGAAGTATTCCTTACCCTCTTGCCTCTCTAATAATGTCTAACCCTTCAAAAACCAACTTTTTCGGTGTATTTATAGGGTAAGGGCGAAATTTACATGTCCAATACTAATGAGAACTTAAACTTCTTTTCGGATGACATTGGTTGCGCCTTGCACTGCCTGTGGCACTGTAGTTTTGGTGCAAGGCACTGTCTGTAGCACTATCGTTTCGGTGCAAGGCACTATCTGTAGCACCGTCTTTTCGGTGCAAGGGACTCTCTGTAGCTCTGTCATTTTGGTGCAAGGCACTGTCTACGGTACCGAATTTTCGTTTCCTTGAACGTCTTCTTTTATTTCTTCATTTGTAGCCCTGAGATACCATTTCATGCAACTTTTCTCCAATTCATGTCCAAGCATTCCTACACATGAAATAAGATCTATTAAGCGCAATTGTCGCACATATTAGCATCCAAACAACAAGTAAGTATGGTAAATAACATCAAAATATATGAAATTATCGCACGACATCCACACCCAGACTTAAATACTGCTCGCCCTCGATTCAACCAACTAAACATTTCCTCATCACGGACCTAACAAGCCACACATTTACAACACACTACACCTATGACAATGGTTGATAGCAACAATTAAGCTCTAGTATATGCTGTCAAAATACACTTCCCATACTTATGCTCAATTTCAAACCATCCAATACAAGAACAACATGATCATAACAACCCTATCCTCGAAAACTAACTCAATGTCGCAATTCACCTGAGGCTTGATACTTAATCTAACAGAGAGGTCTAATAACGTTACCTATCCTTTGTGAAACCATGTTCCCTAACAATAAAAAAAAGATTAAGGAGTCCGCACATCCAAATCACATGACCGAATATAGTTTAAGGACTCACACATATGAAGAAAAATCACTCACTCTTCAGAGAAGTCACATGCATGCAAAAGGTACCATAGGCTTGCCCCTTATGTACACCTCTACTAATGTAGGCCTGCTCAGTCCGAAATCAACTAGGACTTATTATGGTTGTAATGTGGGCTAAGGGACGAGTATGATATAGATGGGATATAGTGGCTAACCCTCCTGACAATTTAACACATCACGTATTCAACTTTTAAGCGCAATTCCTTCAATCCACTTCAATAATCACCAGATAGTTCACCCCAAAATATTCTTCCTTCTTGTTTACTGACATATCACATCCACTAGCAAAAATAAGAAACCTTTATTTATTCAACTATTCTTCTCTTTTTTCTTTTTTGTATTTTTGCCTTGCCGCTAGTGGATTTTTATTTAAAGCACAAGTGGACATTTCTTCCTACTATTGGTTCCACTCAAAAGCTACCCAAAGTTTCCTCATTACTTTTTTAGCGCTCTCTTTACAATTCAAGTGCTTTAAGAGGTGTAAGGATAAAAATAACTCAATTAACAACAAAAGAGGATAGACTTGTAATGCAAGTGCCAAAAGAAAGACTTATAGGCTCAAAAGGGTACTTAATGATGACTTTATTTGTGATAAGAAACAAAATTCAAAAAGATCAAAGAAAGCCTAACACCACTTTTCAAATCGAGCAACACCTAGGATTTCAATTCAATTCACATTTCGGGCAAATTATAGACTCAAATGCAATAATATGGACTAGACAAAGAAATCACTTCATCCATGGCACATGACTCCCTAAGGGCAGTCTCATTCAGACTCTCAATCAAAAAAGTATTCACAAAGCCTTATATATATTAAAAATAAAGCACAAAGTGAACACAAGTCAAGCAAACGAGACATAGGAGTTATATCGCATGCCATTCATTTTTACCAAGGTATCATCATATATTTAAAGTTAAGGGAAGGTGAAACACATGACAGAACCTAAGTATGCAACCATCAAACAAGTCAAAAGGTTCAAATCACATAAGTTCTTCTCCTTTATTTCATGCATACTACACTAGAATAAACAAAAAGAAAAAAATAAAAAAAATTAAAACTACTTCCTGTTCAAGTTATATCCCATGGAAAAGAACCAAGGCACTAAGAAAAACCATGGGGGATTATTACTACCTAAGGAAATTAAAGGACACATATTTGTATTTTTTTTAAATTATTTGTACATTTTATTTAGAATTAAATACCTCAAGAAAACTGTCTAGGAGATCCATTGTTGGGAAAAATCCAAATATTTTTCGAAAATAAAAAAAAAATTTATCAATTAAACTAACACAACTAAAATAGCATAGAAAGTCACCCAGACAATCTCCTCACCCCACACTTACTATTTTGCATTGTCCCAAAGGAACAACGTAAATAATAAGAGGGTAAAAGAAACTCCTCGGTAGGCCAAAGGTCGAAGTACTAGCAGCTCATGGGATACTCAGACTTCTCCTTGGTATTTTCCTTTGTGCGGGTACCCCACACTTAGTTCTAACCATCTGGCTTGCTTCTCATGCTCCTAAAAAAAATCAAAAACAACACTAAAAAAAATAATATACTAATAAAATAATTAAAAAAATAAAAGAAAGCGGTAAAGTTGGGTTGCCTCCCAACAATCGCCAGATTTAACGTTGCGGCACGACATGAACCACTTTCTGCCTCCACCATGAGTTTATGAATTGAACCCCATGTTTTGATTCAAGCTTATGATTGTTCTATAGGGGTGGTGGAACAAAGCTAATTGGCCCAAGCAACCATTGTACTATTCTACACTTCTTAGTTTCTAGATGAGGTATGTAGTTCTTTCTTTCTGGCAACAAAAATTCCAGAATGTAGGCACCTTGTTCCTCATTCCTTGACTCCTCAATCGGCTTGGATGACTCTTTTTCTATATCGTCATCCAAGCACAATGTGGAAAAATGTTTGCAGTGAGGACCAATGCGCTCAAACACATGAACTTCAGGGCTTTCAGCATCCTCAACGTCAATGATACTAGAGTGAACAAATTTATATCCTCAATGTCCTTGTTTGACTACAGTCTCACTTGTTCAACATCGACATCCTCAAATTGTAGTTGGCTAGGTTGTTGATGTTCTACTCTGACCTCCTCAATTAGTACCTCAAATTCACGCTCTTCTTGGCTACTATCCCCAAAATTGGCTTACTGAGCATTAAAAGCTTCAACCACTTGACTCACTTGAGCCTCCACGTTGCGAATAGTTGTCTCTTTCCTTTCTATCTGTAGTTATTTCTCATTATTGTGTTCCAGAAGGCACTTTAACATATCCTTGATCTCCTTCAGGTCCGCATCACCAGGTTCTTTGTTCCTATTAACTTCGCAAAAAAAAAATAGAACCATCATAATAAGGGTTTGGGGGAGGATAAGAAATATAAGCACAACCATGAAAGTGACCATTTTTACCTCCACACACATCATACACATTCCAAAAATAAGATTGAGTTGGTGCACATAACTCGCTCCCGGGAATATTTTGATAATTTTTACACTGATGGTTTCCTTCACAATATGTATGAGGATCAATAGTATAATTATATACACCTAAATTCCCATAATTCCAAGATGTCATGTTTCTCAAATCAACAGTTAGAATAAAATTAAAAAAACAAAACAAAATAAAAGTTCAAACTTGAAACCTAGTAATATAAATAGCTACAACTACACCGTTAGATCCCCGACAACGGCACCAAAATTTGATACGCCCAACTCTAGTCCTAAAAAAGATAAGCAGTTGCTGCAAATATAATCCGGTCTAAAAGTCCGGAGTCGAATTCCATAGAGAACTAAGGTTTAGATACAACTGTTGACTATCACTAAGAAGACAAGCTCGAACAATTCCAAAGTTATAAATATTAATTCACCGCTCAATAGTGATCGCACCAAAGTTTCATTATCTCTAATCTCGCCTTTAAAATCTCCGTATTGATCTCTCACATACGTTAGGAGTGATTTGTCTAAACAACTACCTAAATATGTACCCTTTTTCAAGCAATACACACTAAATAGGCACGGTCAATTGATGGCCATTCAACCAACAACAATAAGCATGTAGTTGAACAAGTAGAGAAATCTAATGGTTCAATTATATAAAAACATAATGAGAATTTATCTTACAAAAGGTTCCATCAAAACGCTAGATGACAAATTAGCTACTCATAATTGTATAAACAATCATAGTTGTATGCGGCCGAAATCGGCTCCGATTTCGAGGTCTCTATTATGCCGAGCCCGAGCTCGGAAGGCTTGAAGCAGGGTTCGAGTCCGGCCTTAGAGTACATACCTCGAGAGAGCACATCGAAGGCCCGTCATGGCCTACCTCGAGGCAGTACAAAATCAATGACAGTCAAGAAAAAGCGGGAAATTCCTAAGGACACGTGGTTAGGACAGATAAGATTTGTAAGAAATGGTACAAATCCGCACTAGGCCATTATACAACTATACCAATAGTACTCTTTGTCATAATTAGGAATGTACCATATTAGGATTTTCCCCTCCTATATAAAGGGGACCCCAATCATTTTGTAAAGGAGATCAATTCACTGATATAGAATATTCTACTCTGCTTTTCTTGTTTACTGTGCTCAAGATTATTCTTCAACTTTATTGTTCTTCATTTATTGTTCATACATTATTGCTACTAACTGACCTCGAGATCCCGAGACAATCAAGCTCGAGGCCCTCGTTCCTTCAACAACTTTGGTTTGACTATCATATTCTTCTTATTTCCACTTATCATTTATTGATTATTAACTAGTATTGGAATAAATCACATATTTTTTGATACACAAATCAAATATAATTGTTAACACCAATTTTTGAGGTAAACAGTTTGGCGCCCATCATGGGTCTAAAGATAATAGTGATTATTTTGGTGCTAGTTTTCTGATAACACATGTTATTCTTCACACTTTTTCTTGTCCAAATATTCTTTGATTTCAGGTTAAAATATGTCTAACTCAGCAAACGCACCTAGAAACGACGGTCTCGGTTTCCATGGAGAAAATAGTGCAACAAATCCAAGGGCCGGTGTGCCACCGCTAAACCCTGGGGTAGCACCAGCACCAAACCCTGTCGATGTAGGTTCACACATTGCTTTGCACGTTGATTTGGGTACTGATATTGAAGGAAGTGTACGTGGAGGGGACCAACCTGACGCATAAGGGACACAGGCTCAAGAAGAAAGAGAAGTTAGTCTACAAGTAATTTTCGAGATGTTGCAAGCACAACAGTGGCTATCGCTCAGTTACAGAATCAACAAAAGACTCCGAGTGCAGCAGGACCAGAAACGACTCCTCAAGTTGAGCCAACCCTAGAAAGATCAGGTAACAATGACACGGGAGCTGACCCTACCATTATGAAAAAGCTTGAGGAACTCACCAAGAGGATCGAGTCAGGAGAAAAGAAGATAGAGGACAACGATAAGAAAGTGGAAACCTACAACTCGAGGGTCGACCAGATCTCGGGAGCACCTCCGGTCTTGAAAGGACTGGATTCGAAGAAGTTTGTACATAAACCATTCCCACCGAGTGCGGCTCCAAAGCCCATTTCGAAGACGTTCCGGATGCCCGACATTCCAAAATACAATGGGACCACAGATCCCAATGAGCACTTTACCAAATACACTTGTGGCATAAAGGGGAACGACTTAAAAGACGATGAGATCCAGTCTGTTTTGTTGAAGAAATTTGGAGAAACAGTGTCCAAGGGGGCCATGATGTAGTATCATAACGTCCCCCTGAACTCAATAGATTCATTTGCCATGTTGGCAGACTCATTTGTAAATGCACATGCTGGTGCCATAAAAGTCACTACAAGGAAGTCCGATGTTTTCAAAATCAAACAAAGTGAGAACGAGATGCTGAGGGAGTTCATATCCCGTTTCCAGATGGAGCAAATGGAGTTATCAGTCATCTGCGATGATTGGGCCATGCAACTCTTCACCCAGGGACCGAATGCTTTAGCACAACTTGATTGAGTATCCCGCCGTAACTTGGGCGGATGTACACAATAGGTACCAGTCAAAAAGCAAGGTCAAGGACGACCAATTATGAGCCTCCTCGGGATTAGTGTACCTAAGAAGGCTACTAGCAAAGGAATCAAGAAATGCAGAGAGGGATCCGAGACCAAACAAGGAAAGGTATCATCCGTACATCAAAGATCGAAGAATCACTTCGAGGCGTAATATACCCCTAAATGATCGAAGAGCGGATCGAGGCCAAAGTTCCTGAGGACTCATGAGAAAGACCGGGTTTGATAGGCACTCGAGACCGATGGAAGCACCCCGATATTCAAAACACAACTTCAACATCAATGCCTCAGACATCGTATTAACCATCGGCAAGATTAGAGATACTAGATGGCCCAAGCCTATACAGACCGATCATTCTAAAAGGAACCCCAATGTAATGTGCAAGTATCATCGTACTCATGGTCATAGGACCGAGGACGGAAGAAAGCTTCGAGAGGAGGCAGCTCGATTGTTCAACGACGGGCACCTTCGAGAATTTCTCAGTGACCGGGCAAAGAACCATTTTCGAGAGAGAGATGCAAATAGGAAGAATGAACCAGAAGAACCCCAACATTTCATTCACATGATCACTGGAGGAGTCGATGTCCCATAGGGACCCATATTCAAACGAACGAAAGTATCCATCACAAAGGAGAAGAGGACTCGGGACTACATACCTGAGGACACCCTTACTTTCAGCGAGGAAGACATTGAGGCCTCATCTCAGCCTCATTTTGATGCACTGGTAATTTCTATCCTTTTAAATAAAGTTAAAGTTAAATGTGTGCTCGTGGATCTAGGTAGTTCGGCCAATATAATCAGGTCGAGGGTCCTGGAGCAGCTCAGGCTGCTCGACCAAATCATACCCGCCCCTCGAGTCCTGAATGGATTCAACATGGCGAGTAAAACAACGAAGGGGGAAATCGTCCTCCCAGTCAATGTGGCCGGAACCATACAAGACACAAAGTTTCATGTCATCGAAGGTGACATGAGATATAATGCTCTACTTGGAAGGCCATGGATCCATAGCATGAGGGTAGTGCCATCCACTATTCATCAATTGATGAAGTTCCCAACAAAGGATAGCATAAATACGGTATATGGAGAGCAAGATGCAGCTAAGGAGATGTTTACAGTACACGACATGGCACCAGTATCGACATCATCTACCTAGGAGAAGTCAAAGGATAATCAAGTATCCAAACAGCAATTACAGCCCATACCTTCGGTTGAGCCCGAGGGACAGAAGCCCGAAGAACAGGTGATCGAGAACGAGGAAGGTTTCCTAGTGCCTCGAGCTTTTGTCTCCCCCGAGGAGTCATATGCAACGAAGTCCACTATCGAGGAGCTCAAACAGGTGGTATTGGTCAAGCACCTATCGGAACAAAAGGTATACTAACATTGATTACTTCGCTTGTGTCACGCCCCAAAATCGAGAAGTGCGACCGGCGCTCAACCGAGTAAACCCGACTGAGCAAGCCTGTTAGATTTCATTCTATCCAAATTCACTTTTGAATAAAGAGGAGATGTACTCCATTAATCATACTTTATAAATATTTCATTAACAACTTCCATTTTTTTCCATTAGCAGTTTCAACCATAATATCCATAATATTACAGTTTTTATAGATATGATGAAAAACATACATGCCAAATACCAATATTTCTAATTTAATTTCCTATATCAAACACCACCCACAACCTGTCTATGGAGCCTCTAAATACAACTGAAGAGTAATGTGGAAATGCCGGCAACAAGGTTCCGGCTATATCTTAAAATACTTACTTGAAAAAAAAATGACACAGGACCCCGAAATGAACTGGGGCTCGCCAAGTCGGATGAACTGGGGCTCGCCAAGTCGGCTGAAAAAAGAATATGCGCCACTAGCTTCGACCAACAATGCCTGCTATGGAACCACCTACATCAATTTAAAGATGTAGCGCCCCTGGCAAAAGGGATGTTAGTACTGTCGAAGAGTACTAGTATGAAAAACTAAACACTAACCTTGATAGAAGGAACAAGGAAACATATGAAAAGAGAAACAATCATTTTGTACAATAAAAGCTTCAAACAAACACTATAACATCAAGTAGATGATCACATAAGTTCTCGGTTCACTTTTCATCTTATTAGGTTGGTAATCTTAGTGTCATGTTCCACAATCCACAATACCACCGTGTTCTTACACGGAGTCCGATCTCGACCCGACTGGCTAGGTCGTCTCGTTTGAGACATCCATATTTTCCACAATTCCAATTACCAATCATCATTTTCAGCACAATTACCACCATGTGTGCTGCATGGTGTCCGATCACAGCCCGATCGGCTAGATTTCCATTTTCCATCAATCATCTCATTCCATATTCCCCACACATATTTCAATTTCTCCGGCACTAGTGGCCACAATAGTTATGTCACACTTGTCACTTGTCCACATTTAATAATTCGAATTCTTTTCCCATATTTCACATTATTATCAATTACGTTAAGCAAGCCTTTCAATTAAAGATATCAAGTACACACAGAAGAAATTATGAATCATATAGAGGATTTAACATACTTTGGCAATTTAACACATATTCCATATCTTTAACACATCATAAAGTGACAAGATAGCATAGTGGGAGCATTCCAACATATATTGCACATAAATTCTCACAACACAGGCCCGTTCGGAATATCATTTTCTACATCAATCAAGGTTGAAACTTACACCAATATTATGGACACAATGGGGGTTCATTTCTAAGAAGGGGGTTTAACCATACATATCTCAATATAAAGTTGAGGAAAATTTTACTTTTAGATGTCATTTTAAGATAGTTGAGTCGAGTCTCATTTCAAAATATGTTTCATATATTTCCTCATTTCATAGGCATCACTAGGCACAATTATAAACATTGTCCACACTCTCATTTAATTCATTTTAAAACATCTTTATAGTTTATCAACCACTAGACACACTCAACTAAGACATTTAGTACGCATACGAGCTGTTAGGAGTATTAAGCTTATCAGGTTTTTCCTCAACTAATCGGTAATACCAGTTTTCAATTTAACCACAACTCAAAGCCATACCAATTTAATTAAGCAATCCATACTTTAAACATCTATCGTTCAATATAAGGCTCGTCCGGAATAATTAAGTTTGAGTTTTTAGGGGATGACCCGGAACGTAGAAATTAAGGATTTTGAGCCGGTCATACTTAAACTTACGGAAGCATTATGGAATTCAATTCCGAGAGAGAAAGTTTAGCCAACATACCTTGCTTGAGCTTTTCCTTAAATTACTACAACATTCCGGAAATGCTAGCAATCCCAATATATTTCGAGATATAACAAAATTGAACACAAATTAGGAAAATATTCAGTCTTAGCTCGTTTGAGCGTCCCATCAAACACTAGGTGTACATTAAGTCTTTAAAGTCCTTTTATAGAGTATTTCATCAACCTTCAACCCATCCTTAAACATTTTTAGCTCAACAATATTCCTACACCCGTTGATAGCACATGCAAGCAAGATAACAACTCCAATACCCACAAACATTCTTCATAGTTACCCATCTTTAGCTAAAATTCGAAATTAGGGGTTAGGGTGTAGAATCTTACCTCAAGGATGAAGATCTAGTGTGTTTTCCTTGTTAATCTTCAAAGATTTGTGTAAGAATGGAAGAATGCTTTAATAAAGATCACATCCTCACTCTAGGGCTCCCTCTCTCACTCTAAAACATCAGATATTTTTCTAAAAAATGACCCATTGCGTGTATTTAACGAAGTTGGGTCGGGTTATAAAGATAGAAGAATGGATAGTCCAAAATTTCCAGACCGGGCTACAGACATGGCGTCGCCAGCCTAAAGCTTGGTCCAGCCTTGCTTTAGCCTGGCCTTGCCAGCCTAAAGCCTGGTCCAGCCTGGCTTTTGTCACGAACCAAAATCCATAAGGTCGTGATGGCGCCGAACACCACTGTCAGGCAAACCAATCATTAAATGGTTAAGTTAAATTTTCTGTTTTAGAATTTTTGAAATCATTACTTTTCACTTTATTACATGATAACTGAATAAAATCCGCTAAGTAAATGCGACAATTTAATATTTCATTTTCATAAAATACATCCCAGAACCCGGTGTCACAAGTTCATGAGCAAATTCTAAGAATTTCACAAATACTACAAAGCTTGTCCGAAATACATATTGGACAAGGAATCTAAAATGAAAATAAATACAATATGAGGGAGACTCTGTCAGCTGCGGATCGCCTCCGGATGATGCAGCTCGCCTAAGTCTCCAAACCAGCCACATCGCTATAAAAGTACCTGTGCAATAAAAATGCACAACAAGTGTAGCATGAGTACGAAAACAACGTGTACTTAGTAAGTACCCCGCCTAACCTCAGAGAGGTAGTAACGAGAGGTCGATTTGACACTTGCTAGAGGTCAATTTAGTATAATCAAGTGCGACACTAAGCATGAGTGTCATAGGGAATTTATTAAAATCAGGAATAAATAATATCAACTTCTTCCACATTTAACACTTTTAATCTTCGCCAGTTCAGTTGACAATTTTAAAGAAATAATCAGGGATAAGAAACATCGGACTTATTTCACATTTTACACATCAATTCTTCTTCTTTTTAACTGGCAATTAAGAATTTCCTTAGGACGATAAACATGTATAAATCACAGGAAATACGAAGCAATTATCATGCGCAAACAAAGTGCCAAGGGTCGAACGGCGCGGACCAACAATAATAAATTATGCAGTGCCGAGGTTGAACAATTCGAACCATAGATGCATCTATCTGCCCCGCTCGCGAATCGATCATGCGACGCGGTTATACATAAATACAGGGTTATCCTGCTCGCGAATCATACATGCGACTCAGGAACCCACAGATACACATATTCACACAATAAGTCCACATTTTTATCAAGAAAGCAGTTACCTAGAAAAGTGGTAAAATTCTTCTTAAGGGAACACGAAAAATAGCATTTAAATCCTTATTTTAAAACTCATTTGCCAAGTTGAATAATATTCAGTAATATAACCTTATCAGGAATATAATTATCCACAGAGGAGTCAATTCTCTTTCTAAATGATTAAGAAAGGTACACTCTAGACTTCTTAGGAAACAATTACCAATTCAATAGCATTATCAGTCTAATATTATTTGCAGGATCACATGATATTTAATTGACAAGGTCACAAGTACGACAAGTAAAGCATTCCAGTGGGTCCTAGACTACCCGGACATGGCATAATGTAGCTACGCACGGACTCCCGTCACCTCGTGTGTACGTATCCCCCGCAGATAGTAGCACATATTTAATTATTTCACCTAGGGGGACAATTCCCCCTCACAAAGTTAGAAAGGAGACTTACCTCGCTCCGAAATTCCATAACCGACTCCAAAGACCTCCGATGACTCCAATGGACGCACAACGCCCCAAAACTATCCAAATAACGACAAACCAATGAAAATATACTCTAATATTTACAACAATTCAAATTATATAATTTCCCAACTCCGCTCAGTGAATTGATCAAAATGCCCTCGGGCCCACGTGCCCGGATTCCGAAATTTCTCGAAGATATACCCTACCCATAGCCTTACTAGATCAAATATACAATTTACCCTTAATTTCATGCTCAAATTCGTGGTAAAACCCCAATATAAAAATTTCTCAGTTTTTCCTCCAAAAATCCCAATTTTCCACAATTTTTCATGTTTTAATCCATGCATATACCTTGTATTTAACTTGAGATGAGTTGGAATAACTTACCTTGTGATCCTTGATGGAAACCCCTCCTTGAAGCTCCCCACAAACGCCCATGCCAAGTGAAAGTAGGACAAAATGAGCCATGAATCTCAGTTTTAAAACATTCTGCCCAGGCCTATTTTCGTGCGCCCAGACTCCCGCACCTGCGACTTCCTCAGCTCCAACCAAAACTCGCACCTGCCGCCGATTTTCCGCATCTGCGCCTTCGCAGGTGCGGAAATTACATCGTACCTGCACTCCCAGCCAAGCCACCAAAATCTCGCATCTGCGACGCCAAAGCCGCACCTGCGGCCAAACCCTCGCAGGTGCGGTCACACCAGATGATAACAATCTCAACACTTCTTCAAACTCCAAACATGATCCGCTAACCACCAGAATCCACCTGAGGCCCCCGGGACCCCGTCCAATTACACCAACCTTTTCCAAAACATAATGCGGACTTGATCGAGGCCTCAATTCATATCAAACAACATCGAAACACGGATCGCACTAAAATTCAAACTTTAAGAATATGAAATTTCAAACATCCACCTCCGTTGCCGAAACCTATCAAATCATGTCCGATTGATCCCAAATTTTGCACATGAGTCATATTCGACATTACGGCCTTGCTCCAACTTCGGGAATCGCATTCCGACCCCGATATCTAAATTTCCACTTCTGGTCAGATTTCTCCAAAACCTTCAAATTTCTATCTTTAGCCAAATGACTTCAAAATAACCTACGGACATCCGAATTCACTTCTGATCGCGCTCCCAACTCTAGAATCCACCATACTGGGCTATTCCCTGACTTGGAATCCCAAACGGACATCAATATCACTGAGATGCACTTCAACCCAGACTTAGGAAATTTCTTCAAAATGATGACTTCCTCAATATACGCTGAAATGCTCCAAGGTTATCCAAAGCCTGATTCGGACATACAACCAAGTCCAAAATCATCATACGAACCTGCAGGAACCTTCAAATCATGATTCAGAGGCGTTTACTCCAAATTCTAATCTTAGTCAATTTCTCCAACTTAAGGCTTCTTAAATGAGAATTTTCTTTCCAATTTGACTCTGAAGTTTGCGAAATTCAACTCCGACCATGCCTACGAGTCATAATACCTAAAATGGAGCTGCTCATGACTTAAAACCGCTGAACGACGCGCTAGAGCTCAAAACAACCGATCGGATCGTTACATTCTCCCCCACTTAAACAAACGTTCGTCCTTGAACGTGCTAAGAACTGCTCTAGAGTTATCTGAAATCACTGTTTAACACCTCGAGCACCTGCCCATGCTACCACAACTCAGCTGAGTACATTAGCTTGATCAAATCTGAAGATTTCTTCTTTTATCCATATAATAAGCTCCGTATCCAGTTCCAACACCTGAAATTTCTCTGCCATGCCTAGTTCCAATATAGAAACACCGTATCAACTACGACATGATATACCAGAACATGACTGCATGCCTTTGCTAAATTAGCACCATACACGACATAATTCATCATCTGACCACAATGACACTCCTTTGAACCTTAATAGCCAAACTTTCACGAATCTGATGCTCCCAATGTACCTCATGATATGTATATACATCCTGCTATAATGCTGGCGATACCACCACAATGGAGGAAGTGTGTAGACATGTATAACCAATTGCAGAGTTAACCAAACATTGAATCTCTCCTTTTTGACTTAGATCATCATCTCATTACGATCAAATAATGGTAATTGTCCTTTAATATATTTCGCATAATCTTATCGCGCTGATCCTTGATGCAATAATCTCGTCTTATCCAGTATGAACTGTTCAGACACAAATCATCCCAGACATGACCAACAATCCCGCACGATGCCACAATGCCCTAATAGGCCACAACTTGAACATAATACATAAAGAAACGACGTAGGAAAGGATCACAAGCACGCTAAGTGCAGAATACCATTTTGAGGAGATTGATAGAACTATATGATACAAAACTCAAGCACAACTGAGGTGCGATATATGACCTAGATCTCAAGAGCCATCCTGCTCACATAACCTCATCACTACGCGGAATCTCAACACATAAGAAATTATCAAGCCGTTTCACAACTCACACGGCATAGTCATAATATTACATGAATTTGAGAGAAGTGGAACAACACCTGATATTCCAACACCCCTCCTTGAGGAGCGCTATACCGAAAGGAACACATCTGACTCGCATGAAGCCCATAATCTTGTTTAAATACATTCATACACTTCAAGCCGATTCTGCTCGCAATGAACTAGGCTGATAGCCTTACTTGGGTCCAAAATAACCTGCTTCCTCTCATAACACACAAGAACAACCATCATAGCTGGGACAACACCCCACAATCCACAACCAGTTGGACCGAAAGCCTTCCTCGCATAAATTTTCAAACAAGCAATATTGCACTTCCTTATACTTGGTCTAAATCTTCAATCAATCAGGTGACTACCTGTCACACTTATACCATCTTCCCGTGGTCACGCTCCCACGACCTTGCACGAGGTAACAAGTTTGCACCTCCATACCACCGACCACGCTAATGCCGCAAAACACATCAAGAACCCATGTATCAGGGTACAAAGCCTCTTTAACCGAATATCGATCGCAGGTGACACTTAAGATAACACTGGCTTACTCTGAACTTCCAAATCACTTTTTCTTGCTCATCCGAGCTCATGAAATCCTTGTTAACACCGAACCGCAATCTCGATTCCTTACTTCCAGTTACATACTGCTTACCGCACCTAACATGCCAATATGAGAGCACAAGAATTCCACCATAACATCTGAACCACTAATAGGGTTAACACTTCATCATATAGAAACCTTTTACTTACCTCAATTCAAGAGAACCACCACAACACACTAGTGAATACCCACAATCACAATGCATGCAAATCCTTAAGTAGTGGTCTGAACCACCATAAACTTTCCAGGATCCGCCTACACCTGACAGACCATAGTACTCGAATGCTCCAAAATCAAATCTATTACGGCGGCCGTCAAACCTCGCACACACTGTGCAAACCACACGCATAACTCAATCACACTGACAAAACTGATCATTGCCGCAAATGTGCCATTTTAACCATGGCTAATCAATCTATCTTCTTTTAATCTTCCTTAACTGCCTAAGAAATAATGGTAACCCCATTCAACTCATAACAAACTCAATCCTCACTCATCCCGAGTGGCCTTGATTCATGAGACCATGCTGTCTCGATCCCACAAACCGTCTCATACCCTCCTGATAATCTTTCCACAAATCTGGAGTTTATCTCTCTCAGTCCTCCAATACTACTAAACGCTGAAAATAACATAGAGCACTCCAACCATTTTCCCTTTCTTTGAAATTACGCTGCATAAGCTCGATTCATAATCATATTGCTTCCTGAAACCCTTAAACACCGCATTCTTAACCTTTGAATTTACTAGGACCGCTATTGAGAGTCACCCACTCTAACTGGCCCCGAATACAATCAACTCCAAGGCTTTTCTAGCACACGAACACCCTTTTCAACGAAGCACCTGACTGGGTCACTACCCTAACAACTCGCCCGTGCCTTAAGCATAAATTTTGAATCTTCCAAAGCCTAACCCTAGTCCAACATGGCCAACTTTTGCACACATTCATCAAATCCCATGCACAATCACCATTATACTCCTTTCCCCTTAGCTGTAATAACTTGCCAACACGACGACAATCCGTGACCCCATGAGAACACAATCCTACAACCCAATTGCAGGTGGCGGGATTCCCCCACTTAGCCCGAAGCTACTCCTTGCACCACTTTAGACCCTGCTGAGATCCTTTCTCCTTTGTTAACATGATATTGCTCAACCAATCCGTCCAATCCTTCCAAATTCTCTTGTCAGCATTCCCTATATACTCAAATTCTCTAGCACCATTCACACATTCTGACTCCTACCGAATAGCCACCAGAATCCCTCGCAGAAACTTGCCAACCATGCAACCACTAACCTATTCACATGAGATAACCCACCTGTGGAAATCACCAACTGACACCTTCCAACGACGCTGAAATGCACACTCTCTGCAACATCGATACCCCATCCTAAGCCTGCTCTCATTCACCAACTTTACCAATCCGTCCGCTCCTCATGGACATCTACTAAATGCGCTACAATATCTTCAAATTCATCGCCACTTTGCGTACTTATTCATTCCTAACAACTCCTCCCTTTTGTATCCAACCTTCCGCCGAAACAACCCACGTTTGAACTTAAGCTCGTGGACCCAATCACAATCCACTAAAACTCTCAAACTTTCCCTCAAGATAGGCAGTTGTCTTACCACTGAACTCCGGTGCTATGCTGCTACTCTTCCACTTGTTAAAGTCATTCCTTTAAACAACTACCTCACTTCCGTCCCTTACACCTGTCCTATTAGAAATTTAGCCGCCGCATGACACTTCTCACATGTCTTCCTTCGTCGTATGATGTCCAATTCAATACCATTCTCTGCAGCTCTTACACCAGCAGATCACCACAACTTCAAACTCTCTGAAGTTCATCTATCTCGAGTTGCCTTCATTATCAACACTTATCCAGTACTGAACCACCGCACCTCACGGCCTCTGACAGCCGCTTCTTCAATACTACTTCACAACACTCTGACCCAATGCATCCGAAGAAACCATAGCACCGACAGACTTAACATATTCCATTCGATCAGTGACGACGACATCACATCACAGGTGCATATTCCACCTTACTTGAAAAAACCAAGTCTTACTGCTTTATCAATCCAAAACCTGACCATTTATAGTCCAAATGCCTCTCCTCTGCCGGAACTAAAATGCTGGAATCTCGAAATCATGCCTTGAGAAGACCTCCCTTCAAGCCTTTCATCACCCCCAACATATGGGCAAGCATTCTATCATCATATCGACATCGCGCGATAACCAATCGTAAGCATTATCACTACCAGAGCATAGCCTTAAGGCTCTCATAAACACAGCTACTGAGCTGAAACAACATATTATCCTTCTGCAGGGCTACAACAATAGCCCCAACCAATTACGCATGGAAAACATCACACACCCTATCCGTAGCACCATTTCAATTCCTCAAATTTATGATTCATAGCGAGTGCTTCGCGACCCATAATATTAAGTAAGAAAGAACATACTCAAGGGAATCGAATCACACGATGAGGAATCAAGAAGGGAAGTACTCCTAGCAGCCCTGTAGCCTCTCGAAGATAAGTACAGACGTCTCCGTACCGATCCGCAAGACTCTACTAGACTTGCTCGTAACTCGTGAGACCTAAGGAAACCTAGTGCTCTGATACCAAGCTGTCACGACCCAAAATCCATAAGGTCGTGATGCCACCGAACACCACTGTTAGGCAAGCCAATCATTAAATGGTTAAGTTAAATTTCCTGTTTTAGCATTTTTGAAATCATTACTTTTCACTTTATTACATGATAACTGAATAAAACCCGCTTAGTAAATACGACAGTTTTATTTCATTTTTATAAAATACATCCCAAACACATCCCAGAACCCGGTATCACAAGTGCACGAGCAAATTCTCCGAATTTCACAAATACTACAAAGCTTGTCCGAAATACACATTGGACAAGGAATTTAAAATGAAAATAAATACAATATGAGGGAGACTCTGTCAGCTGCGGATCTCCTCCTGATGATGCAGCTCACCTAAGTCTCCAAACTAGCCACATCGCTATGAAAGTATCCGTGTAATAAAAATGCACAGAAATTGTAGCATGAGTACGAAAATAACGTGTACTCAGTAAGTATCCCGCCTAACCTCAGAGAGGTAGTGACGAGAGGTCGATTTGACACTTGCTAGAGGTCAATTTAGTATAATCAAGTGAGACACTAAGCATGAGTGTCATAGGCAGTTTATTAAAATCAGGAATAAATAATATCAACTTCTTCCACATTTAACACTTTAAATTTTCGTCATTTGAGTTGACAATTTTAAAGAAATAATCAGGGATAAGCAACATCAGACTTATTTCACATTTTACAAATAAATTCTTCTTCTTTTTAACTGGAAATTAAGAATTTCCTTAAGCCGATAAACATGTATAAATCACAGGAAATACACATAAATTATCATGCACAAACAAAGTGCCGAGGGTCGAACGACGCAGACCAACAATAATAAACTGTGCACTGCCGAGGGTCGAACGGCTCGAGCCATAGATGCCTCTATCTGCCCTGCTTGCGAATCGATCATGCGACGCGGTTATACATAACTACAGGGTTATCCTGCTCGTGAATCATACATGCGACTCATGCACCCATAGATACACATATTCACACAATAAGTCCACATTTTTATCAAGAAAGTAGTTACCCAGGAAAATGGTAAACTTCTTCTTAAGGGAACACGAAAAATAGCATTTAAATCTTTATTTTAAAACTCATTTGCCAAGTTTAATAATATTCAGTAATATAACCTTATCAGGAATACAATTATCCACAGAGGAATAAATTCTCTTTCTAAATGATTAGAAAGGTACACTCTAGCCTTCTTAGGAAACAATACCAATTCAATAGCATTATCAGTCTAATATTATTTGCAGGATCACATGATATTTTATTGACAAGGTCACAAGTACGATAAGTAAAGTTTGCCAGTGGGTCCTAGACTACCCGGACATGGCATAATAGTAGCTACGCACAGACTCCCGTCACCTCGTGCGTACGTAGCCCCCGCCAATAGTAGCACATATTTAATTAGTTCACCTAGGAGGACAATTCCCCCTCACAAAGTTAGAAAGGAGACTTACCTCACTCCGAAATTCCATAACCGGCTCCCAAGCCCTTCCGACGACTCCAATGGACGCACAACGCCCCAAAACTATCCAAATAACGACAAACCAATAAAAATATACTCTAATATTTGCAACAATTCAAACTATATAATTTACCAACTCCGCTCAGTGAATTGACCAAAATGCCCTCGGGCCCACGTGCCCAGATTCCGAAATTTCACGAAGATATACCCTACCCATAGACTTACTAGCTCAAATATACAATTTATCCTTAATTTCATGCTCAAATTCGTGGTAAAACTCCAATATACAAATTTCTAGATTTTTCCTCCAAAAATCCCAATTTTTCACAATTTTTCATGTAAAATCCATGCATATACCTTGTATAACTTGAGATGAGTTGGAATAACTTACCTTGTGATCCTTGACGGAAACCCCTCCTTGAAGCTCCCCACAATCGCCCATGCCAAGTGAAAATAGGAGAAAATGAGCCAAGAATCTCGGTTTTAAAACATTCTGCCCAAGCCTATTTTCGCACCTGCGATTTTGCAGGTGCGCCCTGACTCCCGCACCCGCGGTTTCCTCAGCTCCAGCCAAAACTCGCACCTGCGCCCCATTGTCCGCATCTGCACCTTCGCAGGTGCAAAAATTACATAGCACCCGCGCTCCCACCCAAGCCACCAAAATCTCGCACCTGCGGCGTCAAAGCCGCACCTGCGGTTAAATCCTCGCAGGTGCGGTCACACCAGATGACATTAATCTCAGCACTTCTTGAAACTCAAAACTTGATCCGTTAACCACCCGGAATCCACCAGAGGCCCTCGGGACCCCGTCCAATTACACCAACCTATTCTAAAATATAATGCGGACTTGCTCGAGGCCTCAATTCACATAAAGAAACATCGAAACCACAGATCGTACTAAAATTCAAACTTTAAGAACTTGAAATTTTAAACTTCTACCTCCGATGCCGAAACCTATCAAATCACTTCCGATTGATCCCAAATTTTGCACATAAGTCATATTCGACATTACGGACCTGCTCCAACTTCCGCATTCCGACCCCGATATCCAAATTTCCACTTCCGATCGGATTTTTCAAAAACCTTCAAATTTCTATCTTTAAGCCAAATGACTTCAAAATAACCAACGGACATCCGAATTCACTTCTGATCGCGCTCCCAACTCCAGAATCACCATACAGAGCTATTCCCTGACTCGGAATCCCAAACGGACATCAATATCACTGAGATGGACTTCAACCCAGACTTAGGAAATTTCTTCAAATTGCTGACTTCCAAAATATACGCCTAAACGCTCCCGGGTTATCCAAAGCCCGATCCGGACATATGCCCAAGTCCGAAATCATCATACGAACCTGCAGGAACCTTCAAATCCTGATTCAGAGCTCGTTTACTCCAAATTCCAATCTTAGTCAATTTCTCCAACTTAAGACTTCTGAAATGAGAATTTTCTTTCCAATTTGAATCCGAACTTCCCGAAATTCAACTCCGACCATGCCCACGAGTCATAATACCTGAAATGGAGCTGCTCATGACTTCAAACCACTGAACGACACGCTAGAGTTCAAAACGATTGGTCGGGTCGTTACATTCTCCCCCACTTAAACAGACGTTCGTCCTAGAACGTGCTAAGAACTACTCTGGAGTTATCTAAAATCACTGTTTAACACCTCGAGCACCTTCCCGTGCTACCACAACCCAACTGAGTACATTATCTTGATCAATTCTGAAGATTTCTTCTTTTATCCATATAATAAGCTCCGAATCTAGTTCCAACACCTAAAAATTTCTCTGCCAGGCCTAGTTCCAATACATAAACACCATATCAACTACCACATGATATACCAGAACATGACTGCATGCCTTTACTGAATTAGCACCATGCATCGCATAATTCATCATCTGACCATAATGACACTCCCTGAACCTTAATAGCCAAAATTTGACGAATCAGATGCTCCCAATGCACCTCATGATATATATATATATATATATATATACATCCTCCTATAATGCTGGCGATACTACCACAACGGAGCTGAAATGGAGCTGCGCATGACTTCAAACCGCTGAACGACGCAATAAAGCTCAAAACGACCGGTCGGGTCGTTACAGCTTTATCCTGGCTAAAGCCAGGTCTAGACATGACAAAACATTTTCAACTCCCCAGCGTATTGTTCAACTCAAAACTCCAAAAATACAATGCATTAGCCTACCTTGATGTTTCGCCCCGCAATATTACGTCCTCTAGTATTAAGTTAGGACAATGTTTGTGTTGTACCCGACAGTATTACATTACGGTGATATTACGCTCCGCAGTAATAAGTTACGACGATGTTGCACCCTGCAGTATTTTACGTTGAATTTGTCATAAGGTATGCTATTTCACAAGTGATTAGTAAATTCGTGAAAGTGAGAGGGGAAGCAAGTCGGATAAAATGAATTTCGTTGAACTTGACATTTTGAAGATAAAATATGGCCCGAGCTAAAATACTCGGTATTTATGGACTAGTGCCATACAAAGTACTACATGGCCATAAGGTGTACAAGGTATGTTAAAAGAGAGTAGTATTTAATTAAGTAATTTGAGATAATTTTTTTACTTATGCGGGTAATTAGTTAATTATCGGATAACAGGACATTTCCTAATTAACTAATAAGGGGATAAAGATTAATAATTCCACCCAAAAAAAAAAACATGGCAGCAAGAAAGCTTACCAAACATGACTAAGTAATTATGTAATCATAGGTGGCAACTAACTTATCAACATGTAATCATCACTTCTTATTAGACATATCATTTCTTATCAACTCTTACTTTAGGAACTTTTACAATTGTATTAGATACATCATTTCTTATCAATTCTTACATTAGGAAGTTTATAAAAAAAAAAACAGAACATTAGCCATTCAACCAAAGTTCTTACACCCAGAACGTTAGCAAGCTGTCAACAAAACATCTTTCAACCAAAATCAACGAGGATTATTGGAAGCTTAGCAACGTAAAATTTTACGGTTCTAAGGGAGTACGGTGCATCCTTTTCCAAAAATATCGTACGGATTTGTCCCTACTCCAGGTATGTTAAGGCTATCCCTTCTTCCTTTTTGGCATGATCCAAATTATATTGAAGAAACGAGCAAATACACAGTTTCTATAAATTACTCAGTTGGCAAAGTTTATCCGGAAGGAATATTAAGATTATTACGTACTTTTCATGCATGTCATACATGTACATTGACCCATGACCAGATGGCGTTATATGCACGTATATATGTAACTATATGTATACGCAGTTGGAAAAGTTTATCCGGAAGGAATATTAAGATTATTACGTACTTTTCATGCATGTCATACATGTGCATTGACCCATGACCAGATGGCGTTATATGCACGTATATATGTAACTATATGTATACGCAGTTGGAAAAGTTTATCCGGAAGGAATATTAAGATTATTACGTACTTTTCATGCATGTCATACATGTGCATTGACCCATGACCAGATGGCGTTATATGCACGTATATATGTAACTATATGTATATGGGATATGGGAAAAGGTTACGGCGTTATATACCCACCACCACCTGATCAGTTGGTATATGATGATGATGTTGCCCCCAATGGCTGAAATATGATTCAAACGGCGTTATATACGCTCATATATGTATGTATATTCAAACGGCATTATACACGCGTATATATGTATTATATTTATGTATATGGGATATGGGAATTGTGGCGTTATATACGCACCACAACCTGATCAGCTGGTATACGATGATGATTTTGCCCACAGTGGCCGATATGATATGATGGGATGCCCTCAGAGACTGATGATGTTATGAAACATATACCTATGCACGACATGACATTCATACGCATATGCATGATGCTAAAAGTGATCTATTATTTACAGAGTTATCCAAACATACATGTTGAGTCAAGTACTCTACATCTCTTCCATGTTTCTTGTGTATTTATTTATGTGCCTTACATACTCGGTACATTATTCGTACTGACGTCCCTTTTGCCTGGGGATGCTGCGCTTTATGCCCGCAGGTCCTGATAGACAGGTTGAGAGCCCTCCAAGTAGGCTATCAGCTAGCGGAAGATGTTGGTGCGCTCCATTTGCTTTGGAGTTGCTCGTTGGTTAGTATGATTTAGACACGTAGTGTTTGGTAAGGCGGGACTCTGTCCCAACCTTTATGATATTTATATACTCTTAGAGGCTTGTAGACATATTTCGTGTACATAAAGGATTGTACGGTCTAGCCGGCCTATGTTTAGGGTTTATAAAGGATTATGTTGGCCTATTAGGCCCATATGTCATGTGTATGTAATGATGTAATAAGAAAGATACGTTACATTAGTACTCGGTTGGGTAAGGTACCGGGTGGCCGTCGCGGCCCATCGGTTTGGGTCGTGACAAAAGTGGTATCAGAGCAGTTCTGTCCTATGGAGTCTACAAGCCGTGTCTAGTAGAGTCCTGTTTATGGGTGTGTCGTGCACCACACTTATAAGTAGGAGGCTACAGGGAATTTAAGATTGTCACTCTTTCTTCTTACTCTAAATCGTGTGGTAGAGCTCACTTATAAGAATTCAAATTCCAAAATTCTATATTTATTCGTGATAAGACGATGCCTACATTCAGAAAGATGACCGATAAGAGATATAGTTGTGGAAGTGTTGAATTAGAGGAACTCGACTTCGTAACATGCTTATGATAAGTAAGTATGAGACCTTCAGCAAATCATGGGCCTACTAAAAGGTGCAAGCCTCTTGATAAGGAGCCTTAAGGCAAGAATGCCTATCCACCTCTATGGTGAAGGACAATGAAAGATTAAGAAGATAAATACAAGTTTCAACAAGCAAAAGAAGCAAGATAAAGAATGGTACGAGGCGTCCAGTTAACAAAGGTTAACAATGTCTATAATTTAGGCAGAGGCACATAAGCTTTTTGAGTTATATTCTATAGTAACAGAGGTATATACAATTGGCCGCACCTATTCCAGATATGCCTTATGGGGGTTAATAGAAGTAGTATAAGAAGATATGATGGATGAATTGGTTGTGACAATTGACATTTCCGAAGGATATTGCAAATGTGCTAATAGATCTCCTTGTGAGACACCCAGATGGTATACTTTAAAATAGTTCAGCCAGATATGAGTACTACAAAGACATGTAAACCTTAGTGTGGCTCGCGTCCCTAGTATAGTGAGAACGTTAAGCAACTTAAAGAGCCACTAGATGGAGCAAAGGAAAGCTAAAAGCGAAAGAATGTCGTATCGAAGTTTTCACAAGAAAAGGGATATGCAGAAACGTTAGCAGAGTAATAAGAAGAGAGAGAAGGAAGCATTATGAATAAGGTGTGATACATTGATGAAAACGGTACAGTGTTACAAAACCTATAGTCAAATGAAGAAAGAGACGAAAGGTGATGGGCCTTAAGACAACAAAAAAGTATAGGCCATAAGGTTAGATCCTCATTCCGAGAAATAAGTTTGTAACTCCAACGTGACTATTAGAGGGGAGAGTTAATCCCTAGAGTAACAGAAATCAGTATGGACTGGCAAACAAGATAAACTAAATATGAATTAGGAACTGAATGGTTGGGAAGTACTCGACATCATGGGAATTTCAGATTTTGTTCCAGCAGTAATAGAAGAGACCACAGAAGAAGATTCACGATGAATACAGAGAATAGTCATTCGGGAGACGCTTTCCTAGAGCAAGCAATGTGAGCAAAATTAAGCTTAAGAGACTGTATGTGCCAGTTACGCTAAGTGTCACCCTCGCGAGTAAGGGAATTTGTCATCCTTGGTACAGAAGAATTGCAGCAAGGCGAGTAAGGATTATTGATATTGAGAAACGACGCCAAAGATGAAGAGGTAAAATATATATAGGTAGATCCTCGTGGCTTCCGTTTTTAGTACATCCCTAAAGGGGAGAATATGGACTAATGTGGCATTAAGCCAAAATTAAGTGGTTCTAGTGACTATGGAATGGTAAAGGAAGAATGCGATAAATGAAAGAGGAATGAGATGGAACTTATCCAAATCTTACAGATACGCTACGATTCAAGAATATTGTGCAAGCACGACGTCAAGGAGAGGAAGTAAAGGTTCCTGCCCGAGCTGTTATTAATAGATAAGCAGCCAGTGTGAGACGTAAGTTAAGATAAAGGAAATAACCCAAGAAAGATTACAAGGGATATTAATATGAGAATGGGCCAATGAGTAGTTAGTAATTGGTCAGGAGGATCCCAGTTATGGCTGAACAGGAGGTTACAAACAAGTCATAAAATCATGTGAGATAAACAAAGTAGAACCCAACATGGAGAGTTCAACCTCGAAGAATATCATTATAATACTTGAGATATATTCAAACAAGTGTCGGGGTAGCTAAAGATAGGCAAGGAAGGACATCAGAAGGTCTGTCGAGTATACGATGTAATAAGCTCGCATCTTTACAAGAGTCAGAGGGTCTTCCCTAAGTACTACGATGAAAGATTAGCTGGGGAAATAAGGAAGAAGGCTTCAACCTCAGTACAACGACCTAAGGAGGAACTGATCGTATAACAACAATTTTGCAACAACATTGTAAGCATTCTAAGGGAAAAGTTGCACCTACCGTGGCTAATGAATGGGAAGTAAGAATTAAAAGTAATATTCAAGATCATATGAGTTGTATGAAAACTCTGGCAAGTGTGGGCACTAAGATAAGCTATGTATAGACGCAACAAGGGGGCAAAAAGACCAGAAAAAGTTATTACGTTGAAAGGAAGCTAAGATGGAACGAAAGAATTATTTGATCAAAGATCCAGGGTTAGTACATTATCCAGGCAGCATATTTGTTGACAATCATAAGGCCATAGAAGACTCCGGTATAAGTTTAAAGAAAGAATTAAGCCCAGGGCATAGACAAAGGATTGAATTGTTAGAAGATCGTATCATGGATATTCCGTAATGCCCATGAAAGGCTAAACTAATAACTGATACCATGATCCACAGATTGAAAGATAGCTTAAGCCTATGCAAAGGCTGATCAGAAGGAAGAGGAAACTAAAGAATTACACCACCTAAGTAAATCAGGAGTCTGATTATTGGACCTACAACAATTATAGAAGTTGTGCTGAAGAACATGACAGAATCACTCTTAATATAAGATATTTAAGAGAAATAACACAACAATCATAATCTATAATGGCTATACAAGAAAGCCAGTTAGAGGAAGTACCAACCTCATAAGAAGTCAGCACAAAGCTCCAACCAGATTGTGTATATACCAGAGGTGTGAATATATTAATAAGAGCTTTAAGTTATGGACGTGAATTACACCTAGGTGGAAGGGAGGTCACGAAAGAGATAGAAGATACGATGCGAGATTTTAAGGTAAGTAAGGTAAAAGGTGAACAACGTACGAGATACTCAAAGGCAGAAGATCATGAATAGTCCATACTTTGGATAAAATGCTATAAGCACAATAATCCATTAACCGAGAATGATAGCGGCATGTCTTCCAGCCTATGAATTCTAAGTACTGAGACACAGTTAAGAGAATAGAGAAAAGTTGGAGATAATGTGATATCTTGCAAATCTATGGTGCAAGCAAGTTGAAGGAAAATTTATAAATGGATATGTATAGGTCGCAAACTAATAGTAAATTGACAAAGTTTTAAGAAAACATAAGTAAGGATGAGGAAAGGCAAGTGAAAAAGTGACGAGAATGGATAAGTCTTTAGGATTAAGCCCATGAATACCAGAAGAGCAGACAAGTTCTCTATGTTATACAAAGGTCATTATAGGCCTAATGAACTCAAAAGAGTTGAAGATTAATAGCATTTGGAAGCAATGAAATGTCGACCTGGGAATAAGATGAGGGTATAATTGTGACAGATAAAGGATGATGTTTGGGCCTTCGTTTGAATAATGAATTAAAGAAAAAAAAGAAGAGAAGAAGAAAATATTTCGCTAGCGGCACGAATTTAGGATACCCCCATAAGGTGAATCACATTGAGATACTATGAAATACGATTATGGGAATCACTTCGGATATTCCTTGAGGTAACGTAAGCCCTAGCGGCAAAGTATTACGTAAGGAGTTTCAAGTTATCAGTGATTAACTGTAGATCAATATTAAGGTGAATCAACAATAGATGGACAAAAGTTACAAAGTATGAGATGAGATTGGACCGTCATTCTAAATATGAGCAGTAACGAGGAAGCATTAAAGGATTAAATTTATACATAAGGAATAAGCAACGAGAGTAAGCTAGAATTTGGTAGCACACCTCAACAACGATAAATTAAAGTAAGAGTTATGGCAGTAAATTCATACGGATGGCTAAACGGACCTATGCGATGAGATATAGCAATATTCGTGTCAACAAAGTACCGAGCGAAGAATTTCATTATACTCATATATGCCCAAAGGGACGTCTTATCAAGCTCTACATATGAATCCTAGAGATTGGGCACACTTACAAGGTCAAAAATTGTACAGGCTGCATGATGAAAGGTAGTAACATTTACAAGATTAGGAAGATTTCGACCTCAGGTCATGATAGGAGCAAAAAGACTAAAAGGGGGGAATACCCTAGACTTTGGATGTATCCACAAGAGCTATAAGTTACGAAAATGATAAGAGCATCAGTCAACATTCGAGGACGAATGTTCCAAAGGGGGGAATGATGTTACACTCCGCAATATTACGTCAATATTACGTCCTGCAGTATTAAGTTACGACAGTGTTTGTGTTGTACCTGACAGTATTACGTTACGGTGATATTACGCTCCGCAGTAATAAGCTACGGCGATGTTGCACCCTGCAGTATTTTACGTTGAATTTGTCGTAAGGTAACTAACATCAGTCCAAGAAAAAAAAATTATTATTTGGGGATTATAAGGATTATGCCATACAAAGTACTACATGACCATAAGGTGTACACGCTATGTTAAAAGAGAGTAATATTTAATTAAGTAATTTGAGATAATTTTTTTAATTATGCGGGTAATTAGTTAATTATCGGGTAATAGGACATTACCTAATTAACTAATAAGGGGATAAAGATTAACAATTCATCCCCAAAAAAAAAATGTGGCAGCAAGAAAGCTTACCAAACATGACTAAGTAATTATGTAATCATAGGTGGCAACTAACTTAGGTAAGAAAGGGACACATCATTTCTATACAATGCTTACCATCAGAATTGTATTAGGAACTTTTTCAAGTCTTATCAATTCATTTATCATCACTTCTTATTAGACATATCATTTCTTATCAACTCTTACGTTAGGAACTTTTACAATTGTATTAGACACATCATTTCCTATCAATTCTTACATTAGGAAGTTTATAAAAAAAACAGAATGTTAGCCATTCAACCACAGTTCTTACAACGTAAAAATTTTACGGTTCTAAAGGAGTACGGTGCAGCCATTTCCAAAAATATCATACGGATTTGTCCCTACTCCAGGTATGTTAAGGCTATCTCTTCTTCATTTTTGACATGTCCAAATTATACTGAAGAAACGAGCAAATACATAGTTTCTATAAATTACTCCATTCATAGAAATAGTAGGGGTGTCTATATTCTTGATTCCTCATGAGAATTACGTACTTTTCATGCATTTCATATATGTGCATTGGCCCATGACCAGATGGCGTTATATACGCGTATATATGTAAATATATGTATATGGGATATGGGAAAAGGTTACGGCGTTATATACCCACCACCACCTGATCAGCTGGTATATGATGATGATGTTGCCCCCAGTGGCTGAAATATGATTCAAACGACGTTATATACGCGTATATATGTATGNCATTGACCCATGACCAGATGGCGTTATATACGCGTATATATGTAAATATATGTATATGGGATATGGGAAAAGGTTACGGCGTTATATACCCACCACCACCTGATCAGCTGGTATATGATGATGATGTTGCCCCCAGTGGCTGAAATATGATTCAAACGACGTTATATACGCGTATATATGTATGTATATTCAAACGGCATTATATACGCGTATATATGTATTATATATATGTATATGGGATATGAGAAAGGTTATGGCATTATATACGCACCACCAACTGATCAGCTGGTATACGATGGAGATTTTGCCCATAGTGGCCGATATGATATGATGGGATGCCCTCAGAGGCTGATGATGTTATGAAACATATACCTATGCACGACATGACATTCATACGCATATGCATGATACTAAAAGTGATTTATTATTTACAGAGTTATCCAGACATACAGGTTGAGTCAATTACTCTATATCTCTCCCATGTCTCTTATGTATTTATTTATGTGCCTTACATACTCGGTACATTATTCGTACTGACGTCCCTTTTGCCTTGGGACACTGTGTTTCATGCCCGCAGGTCCTGATAGACAGGTTGAGAGCCCTCCAAGTAGGCTATCAACTCAGCGGAAGATGTTGGTGCGCTCCATTTGCTTTGGAGTTGCTCGTTGGTTAATATGATTTAGACACGTATTGTTTGGTAAGGCGGGACTCTGTCCCAACCTTTATGATTTTATATACTCTTAGAGGCTTGTAGACATATTTCGTGTACATAAAGGATTGTACGGCCTAGCCGTCCTATGTTTAGGGTTTATAAACGATTATGTTGGCCTATTAGGCCCATATGTCATGTGTATGTAATGATGTAATAAGAAAGATACGTTACATTGGTACTCGGTTGGATAAGGTACCAGGTGCCCGTCGCGGCCCATCGGTTTGGGTCGTGACACTTGACACCACAAAACCTTAAATTACATAGTGAAATTTTTCGGGGCCTTACATTCTCCCCCGCTTAGGATCATTCATCCTCTAATTAGAAGTAGAGTCTGCCCCAAACACTTAACGTAATATATCTCTTTTCTCACCTACCTCAAGTCCCTAAATTTTTACTAACTCCCAAGTTTTTCAGAAATTTTGGCAGCGTCTCCTAGGCCTATCCACCTGCCAGAGAACCACCAAAACCATCCTAACAACACATCCACAACTGGACAAAGCAGCACAATGTATATATCAATAACACTAATCTCAACATTACAAGCACTACATTATCATAATGATACTCGGACATGGATTGCACATTTTTAAAACATAACACATAAAAGGTACCTTTCAAATCAAAACCAATTGTTATACAATCAAGAGAAAGTATTTTATTTCCACGACACTTTCGGCCTTCAAGGTGCCCTCTTAGACTTACAAACTTTTCCATAACACATTCACGGGAACAATCTCAACTCCCAAACTTAACTAACAAGGATGACAAATAGATACCTCGCATAAGCTAACTATCCATTAACTTCACCTTCAATAGTTTCCACGGGCATTATACACAAAGTATCTCCAACAACCTTCTTAGAGATAGGCACATGAAATCACAGGGTACATAGGGAGCAACGATGGGAAGACATCGTACTCATAGTGCGACCTAATGTGAACTACACTTATTTCATCTTCATTATCAATTCACATAATATCTTCTGGGAGAAAATATTGAGAATAACCCGTTCACCCTCCTCAACTCTAAATCTCTACGCGAACACCCACCCTAAACCTTTGATGACCTTCAACAATCACTCTAAGATGTTCTATCATAAATTGACCATAAAATTACCTATCGAATATATGTGATCACAGGGCAATTCTTTCTCTTTGACATGTTCAAACCTTCAATACCCAATAGATTTAATGCAATGAGGAACAACGGAGTTCAAAATTGGGCTGGAATGATTCATGCACCCATAAATGTGCTGAGCAGAGTACTTCATGAGGTTAAATGCTAAGAGACGCAAATATTACTACTAACAATGCTGACATGGTTAATCATGGTGACGACATCAATCATTAGACAAATGAAGCATAGAGGTAACTAGCACGCATTGATAAGGTGGAAACCATGTACATGATCCTGGGATCTAAAAGAAGTGGGCCTTTCTAGACATGAGATACATGGGAGTCATGATCGGGAGGATGAAGACGCTAGCATCAGTTATTCTTGGGAGGCAAGGAGTTATGCAGGGGATAGTAACAGTTGTTCCTTTCCATATATGCATTGCCCGACAATAGAAAGATTTAAGGAGAAGTGGTCAAGTATGTTACACCGGTTGCCAAATAAGGTCAGTTTAGCTCCAAATGGTAAGATTCTTGCAACATGGATTTGATAAAGATTTCAAAAGCAATACATGAAGTTGAATTACACTCTTAACATTAAATGGTACAAGGAAGCTATGAAACAAGCCCATAAGGATGAAAAAGAAGTCAAACACATATGATATTATCATAATTCAAATAGCTTAACCTTTCCCGAAAATTGATCCTATATGGGATAACTAAAAATATGACAACTTGTCTTGCAAATCAATATGCTCATGATATGTGCAAAAATCTGAAAGAATCTAATTTCAACCTTTTACGAGTGAAACCAATAGCTAGGACATCTTAATATTGGGAAAAAATCAGGTATTGGCTAGAGGGGTTCTAATGGTTAACATAATGCTCCGGGGAGAAAGACAAATAAATTTCCTATCTACCCAGGGAGGTGGAATGCGAAGGATCGCAAAACTTCCCGCACATGACAAGGACATAGTCAATGATTCTAAAAGTCGAGTGTTTAAAGATAACGGAACCCAATGAGACAGTATAAAATAATCATGGAAGGTTTGCGGATGTTCATAATGAGTTCTCCATAGATTTCGACTTGAGAAGTACCCAGATGCTAATAGAAAAACATGAGAAGTAGGCGTTGTGCTATGATAACCCCCCAAAGGTGCATTTGGTCTTGACGGAGAGCCTATTGAGGGCCTTTAGAAAGGAAGTGTTATAGTGACACATAGAATAACACGTTCCCTCATAGTTATCAAACAAGTGTTGGGAAACTAGTACAATAAATTCACTAACTAAGGAACACAATTAACACATGTTATGGAGGTATATTGAGAAAATAAACATTGGTTATGAGCTGGGCATGTTTCTGCTATATTAACTCCCAAACTGCAATACAAGACCAAGTCACGGGCAAACACAATGCTAGGAACAAAGTGAGTTACTTACTGCGGGATGTCCAAGTGGACACGAAAGTTATACTAAGATGGTGACACAAGACATTCGTAGGACGAAGATGTGAGGATCTCAATTATCAGAGAGACTTTATGCACACGGTGACCATTTCGATTGACATGCATTTATATTATAGGTGTTAAGATCTGCTCTTATGTTACTAGACAATGAGAATGTTTCATGATGATACTCGCAAGAGAGTAGCGTGACTGTTCAAACCATAGAAACCATATACACCCGTGAGAAAAAGAGTGACTCGAGAAGGATCATAACACAGGAATGCTTTATATGGAACTTGACACCACATAGGTAAACTATACGACGGTGCATGTATAGGCACAAGCGAGCAAATTTTGTCCATTTAAATAAAAGATTCTATAAGAAATTCATCGGGTATAATCCCTTGTTGAGAATTTAGGGAGACAAGTGGGAAGTATTAATCCTAGAGTTATAACTCAATTCAAGGACATAATTATAGAACTTAATTCCACAAGAGGATGTAAATAAGAGAATTTGTGATAGAGTGGATTCACGAATAATGCGTCTCGTTCAAAGAGTAGGTGTATGAAATGTTTTTTTGATTCAACATCTTGTTAAGACCATGTTTATGAGAACTCTTCAATATGGGTGCACATATACAACAATGAAAAATCGTGCGGTGTTCATAACGATATAGCAAAGAGCGACTTACTTGGTAACTTTAGATTGGCGGGGCGGTGCCTTAACTGATGCCCCATGACTCCAGATCTGTAACATACATTGGTACCATACTGACATACCATATGATCTGGTGGTGCAGTAACATTAATATGAACAAGGGTACTCCCCTTAGAAACAACTTCTACCAATCCCTCCATGGTTCGATACATTCTCCTAACAAACTCTTGGGTAACCTCCCTCAGATTTAATGGCGGGGTCATTCCATCCTTACTGCTTCAAACTCGTGGATTATGGTATCAAGATTAATCATCTTGATAATAAGACATAGCGAGGAAATTATCTCCCTATCTTGAGCTCTACCGCACAATCTGGAGTATCAAAGAAGGGTGAAATTCCTAAATGTCCAAGTAGCCTCCTATGTGGTCGACAACACACTGATAAGAAGGACTCTACTAGACACAGCTACGACAAATCCTAGGACACTTTAAAACCTTAGGCTCTAATACCAAGTTTGTCACGCTCCAAAATCGAGGAGCGCAACCGGCGCTCAACCGAGTAAACCCGACTGAGCAAGCATGTTAGATATCATTCCACCCAAATTCATTTTTGAATAAAGAGGAGATGTAATCCATTAATCATACTTTATAAATATTTAATTAACAACTTCCAATTTGTTTCCATTAGCAGTTTCAACCATAATATAAAAACTATTACAATTATTATAGATATGATGAAAAAACATACATGCCAATACCAATATTTCTAATTTAATTTCCTATATCAAACACCACCCACAACCTGGCTACGGAGCCTTTAAATACAACTGAAGAGTAATGTGAAAATGTCGGTAACAAGGCTCCGGCTATACCTCAAAATACAGAGTACATGAAAAACAAATGACACAGGACCCCGAAATGAAGTGGGGCTCACCAAGTTGGCTGAAAAGAAGATGCGCCACTAGCTTCGACCAACAATGCCTGCTATGGAACCACCTACATCCATTTAAAGATGTATCGCCCCCCGACAAAAGGGACGTTAGTACTGTCGAATAGTACTAGTATGAAAAACTAAACACTAACCTTAATAGAAGGAACAAGGAAACATATAAAAAGGGAAACAATCATGTTGTACAATAAAAGCTTCAAACAAACACTATAATATCAAGTAGATGATCACATAAGTTCTCGGTTCACTTTTCATCTTATTGGGTTAGTAATCTTAGTGCCATGTGCCACAATCCACAATACCACTGTGTTCTTACACGGAGTCCGATCTTGACCCGACCGACTAGGTCATCTCGTTTAAGACATCTATCTTTTCCACAATTTCAATCATCAATCATCATTTTCAGTACAATTATCACCATGTGTGCGGCATGATGTCCGACCACGGCCCGATCGGCTAGGCCGTCTTACTCAAGACATTTCCATTGTTTATCAATCATCTCATTCCATATTCCCCACAAATGTTTCAATTTCTTCGGCACTAGTGGCCATAATAGTTATGTCACACTTGGCACTTTTCCATATTTCACATTATTATCAATTACGTCAAACAAGCCTTTCAATTCAAGATATCAAGTACACACCAGAGAAATTATGAATCATATAGAGGATTTCACATACGTTGGAAATTTAACACATATTCCATATCTTGAACACATCATCAAGTGACAAGATAGCATAGTGGGAGCGTTCCAACATATATTGCACATAAATTCTTACAACACAGGCCCGTTCGGAATATCATTTTCTACATCAATCAAGGTTGAAACTTACAACAATTGTATGGACACCATGGGGTTCAATTTCTAAGAATAGGGGGTTTAACCATACATATCTCAATAGAGCGTTGAGGAAAATTTTACTTTTAGAAGTCATTTTAAGACACAGGTGGGTAGGTAGAGAATACCTAGGGGCGCGAGACAACTCTCTCTAAGGAACTCGGCAAAATAGCCCCGTAACTTCGGGAGAAGGGGTGCCTCCTCACAGAGATTCCCCTTGGTCTAATTCCACGCCTTATGATGAAAGGAAGTTGAGTCGAGGCTCATTTCGCAATATGTTTCATATATATCCTCATTTCATAGGCATCGCTAGGCACAATTATAAACATTTTCCACACTCTCATTTAATTCATTTTAAACATCTTTATGGTTTATCAACCGCTAGACACACTCAATCAAGACATTTAGTACGCATATGAGCGGTTAGGAGTATTAAGCATATCGAAGGGGATGATGTGAAGGGGAAATGGAGAGAAGTGTTTCCCGAGGTACTATGGGCATATCGAACAACATCGAAGTCGGGCACAAGGGAGACCCCATTTTCTTTGGTATATGGGTATGAGTCATTGATCCCAGTAGAGGCCGCAGAACCAAGCATCAGATTTCAACATACCATCTAGGAATCAAGCAACAAGGCCATGAACACCTCCCTCGAGCTTTTAGATGAAAGGCGTGAGGCCGCATAAGTTCGAATGGCCGCTCAAAAACAAAGGTTCAAAAGGTACTACAATAGAAGAACGAACCTCCGCTACTTCGGAGTTGGGGACTTAGTTATAAGGAAAGTCACCCTCAATACTCGAAACCCAAACAAAGGGAAACTAGGCCTTAATTGGGAAGGACAGTACTGTGTCCTCGGAGTCGTAGGCAAAGGATCCTACAAACTTGGCACAATGGAAAGCGAGCTACTACCAAACAATTGGAATATATCATTGCTCAAACGTTATTATTGCTGAGGTATGGCCTTTTCCTTTTTTTGTTTATATTTTATACTAACTCCTTACAGGTGTTCGATTGGAGATATCGAAAACACTTCAACTTGAAGACCTTCGGTTTTAAAGCATGCGTTGCACTCCTTTCCCTTAGATCGGGTTTTATCCCAAATGAGTTTTACCGGCAAGGTTTTTAATGAGGCAACACCTATATGCTACCTAAGGAAAACTCAACAAGTATTCAAGGCTTCTTTTCTATCAACCTTGAATACTGGGGGGCATCACCCTCGGAGGTTACATTTTCGAAGAAAACAAGTCATGCCAAGGAGGACCTCGATAGGAGAATGTTGTAATGGGCCAAATGGTCAAATGAACCGTGTCCATATGGAATAATCGATCCCCCAATGGTAAAAACATGTACGCATGTATCAATTACTCAAAGAAGCACTCTTATTATATCGAAACACTTTTGTGCCTCGACGAAGTCTACTATTTTCACATTTAACGGCTCAAGGGCCAAATATACTCAAATACTCGGGGACTGTCATCGATAGTAAACACGTCGAGCCATCAAACACTCGTGCCTATAAAACCTCAATGAGGCAAACTCGAACTTATAAGACCTCAATGAGGCATACTCGAAATTACAGGACCTCAATGAGGCATACTCGAACTAACAACACCCCAATGAGGCATACACGAACTTATAATACCTTAAAAAAAGGCATCCCTCGATATTAAGGCCAAGGCCATCTCACTTGGGGACTAAAGGCTACAGCCATACAAAAGACTACGATCATATGAAAGGGCTACGGTCGAAATAATGCATCTCGGAGACGTCTGACTTCCTCCATAAAACTAAAGGCCTTCAAATACTTCAAAAAACTGGTTAAATTAGGCTACCCTCGGCATAAGCAAAGGGGCTTCGATAAAATCAGCCCCGAATAATGTGAAGGCTTCGAAAAAAATCAGCCTTCGAAAACCTCATGAGGTATTCAACTATCATCGCACATCGACTTGCAATCGAGGTTCCAATCAATCGAACCGTCAAAAATTTGAACGAATATAAAAACATGCCAAGGCATAACAAATATTTTACATGTCTTTAGCCAGAAAGGGGGAAAATTATAACCATTTTGAGGTCGAATTGATCCAACCTAAAAAGAGCCTAAGGGACGATTTGTAAGAGCCTAAGGGACGACATGTAAGAGTCCAAGGGCCAACCTAAAGAGCCTACGGGCCAACATAAAAGAGACTAAGGGCCAATCGAAAAGTGCCTAAGGGCCGACGCTTTAAAGCCTAAGGGCCGATACATAAAGAACTTCAAGGCCGAAGCTCACCATGCTCGAGACCTTATGTAGTTCGGACTCGAAAATCTCGAGCTAAAGCTTAACTCGATGACCGGACCCTAAATGGCCACCCATTATCGATCGTTTATCAATCACGAATCCTAAGGGTTTTATATTTTAAGTCTAATACATCGGACTGATCGTCAACAACATCAAATCTCAAAAGTAAAGGAGAGTCAAAAATTAACAAAACAAAGATGAAACAAAAGATTCTTTTATATTCAAAGGGTTTTCACAAAAGCATATTTACAAAGCTCCCACACGGAGCCCTTACACAAAAAGAAGGAAAATGAAAGAAGCCTAGTCTACTGTCGGGGTCACCCGACCTGAGGTAGTTTCCACAGGAGCTGCATCTTCGATGGACTGGCCTTCGACAGCCTAATCTTCGGTGGCCTCTTCCCCCTTGGGGACTTCGTCTTCATCTTCATCATTCTCCGAGCCACTAGAAGAATCCTCATCGGAAGTGAGCAGTGCAGCCGATTTTTCTTCTAAGGTCTTCACTTTCTCGATCTCGGCAGAAAAATCAAAACCTTTGGCATGCACCTCTTTGAGAGCTTGCGTTCGAGACTCAAATCGAGCATGGTCGAGGGCACGAGTTAGCTTGAGCTAGGCTTAAGCAGATAACTTCTTAGACCGAGCATTTGTAGCAGCAACGCCAATATGATACGAAGACAGTGCATCAGCTTCGGACATGACTTTGGATAACTCAGCGGCCGATTTAGCATGAAGCTCCTTATATTTACGCCTTTCTTCCTTTGCACCCTAAAGAGTATCCTTCTCGGAGGCCATATCATCCATGCGCTGCTTCAACTCGAGGGACTCAGCATCTTTGGCCCTAAGCTACTACCGAAGTTTCCCCACCAGGTCATCCTTGTGCTTGAGCTGAAAGAATCGAGTCAAGATATTAAACACCAAAATGAGTAAGCATAAAATAAGCCCACAAAGGCTATATTACCTGCTCAACGGAATCGGCCCGCTCTCGGGAAGCCTTTTCTGAACTTGCTCGAAAGTCATTGAGTTCCCCCTCCCTTTTGGCATAAAGATCCTTGAGCTCATCCGACCCTGACATATAAGTTTCCTACGCTCATCTTCGCAGTGGGCCAACTCAACTCGTGACTTGGAAAAGGCTTGGTCGAAGAGCATTACAACCTAAACCAAAGGAAGGAGGTCAAAAAGGCATGAACCAAATTCAAGATATAATTGTTAAGGTGAAGATTACTTGTTTCTGAAGTTTCTCGGCCTCTTAAAAAATAAACGAGGTGTCAAGGTCGGGGCCTTCCTCGACCCCGACAAAGCACTCTCCAAATATATCGTTCTCTCTGTGGGATGCTCCCACGTCGGGAATATTCATATCTTGGGAATCCTGTATTTGCCCTGAAGAAAATGACGGGCCAGGCGGAGAGTTGTACACTTCAATTACCCTGAGTGGCTCGATCGGGCCCTCTCTCGCCTTCAAGGAGCCTCAGGGTTGAGTTTTCAGACCCATATATCAAATGCTTTTCAGCACAAGGTACGTTCTGGTCATTATCCGTTCGGGGACTGAGACCGATCTACCTTCAGAGATCCCCTCAGCTCGAGATTGAACCACCTCAGCAACCTTCGATGCAGTAACCTTTGAAGCACCGGTACCGCTTCCCCTCCGAGTTACTAACGGGAGGGCATCGCCTTCACCCTCGGTCTCATCTCCCTCGTCGTCCTCAACACGAAGATTTGCAGCAACTTCGGGAGACAAGGCCACCATGTTAGCCCTAGGTTTTCGATGATTGGACTTTTTTGTCTTCGGGGACTCCGCCATCGTCTCTTTCTTTCTCTTCTTATCCCTGGCAAGTTTTTGGGTCTCTACCTCGCCAGGTGGGGGACGCCTCATTGAAAGGCCTACACGAGCACCAAAGTTAAGCGTGTTATTAAGAGATATTTCACTAAGGGATTCAAATACATCAATGATAAAAACTCACCATGGTTCTTGGCCTCCCATCGGCCTTTGGACAAGTCACGCTAGGCGCGCTCAACATATGTGGAGGTGGAAGCTAGTTGTTGAACCCAGTCCGGGAGGTACTTAACCGCACCGGGGTACCACTCAACGACTGCATCGTCAGAAGAGAGTTAGTCCGAAAGGAAGAGAAAATATGTAATTAATGAAACATGCTCAATGAGTCGACACTTACGCTTCATGTTCCATTCCTCGGGGAATGGAATCTTCTCAGTAGGAATCATGTCGAAAGTCCTGACTCGAACGAAGCGGCTCATCCACCCTCGGTCTTGATCTTCATCGATGCTAGTGAAGAAAGACTTCGAAGATTGATGCTGTAATTTTATCAAGACGCCTTGATAGAGACGAGGGCTGTACAATCTAATCAAATGGTTGAGGGTGAAAGGCATCCCCTCGACCATGTTCGAGAAGTACCTAATCAGGTAAACAATTCGCCAGAAGGAAGGATAGATTTGGCCGAGCGTCACCCGATATTGTCGATAAAAATCGAGTATCACTAGGTCTATCGGTGGGAAAGAAGGTTCTATGGGACCTAAGGTGAATGGGTATGTGTATACGCTTAGGAAACCAACTTTGTAAGTGTTTATCTCCTCTTCAGGTGGAGGGATCTCAAACTGTACTACATCCCCCCAATGGCAATCAACCTACAGTTTTTCGGTTTCAGTTATTAGACTTATATATCGAGACATGGGTTCACACCGTCCTGCAATCGAGGAAGGTTTCTCAACTTTGAAATCAGAAGATGTTTCACAAGGCCCGAGGGTACATTCCTCAATACGAGGAGGTACTACCATTTTGCTCTTAGACGAGCGTGATGATGAAGGGGCTTTCTCTTGTCGAGGAACTGTCTTTGAAGTTTTCGCCATGTTTGTTGTGAAATTTCAGAATAAGAAGAAGAATCTGGTTAAGAGATTAATACAAAGAAAGGGTGAATGCAGAGAAGAGTTAATGAAGATTTGAAGATGTTGTAGAAAGTAAAAGTATACAAAATGAAGGACTGGAGTATTTATACGGGTCATCTAAGCGGGTTGGAGAAGCTAAAAGGGAGGCTAATAGTCATTATCGATTTATGGTTTTTTAAGAGCTGTGCAGACATAACCTCTGCACAACCTTTCCGTCACATTAATTGTTGACCTCACGTGACTGGAATCATGGTGGGGACATTGAAGAGTCAAGAATTCAAACTGTTTCTTATCATTTAATTCTAAGAAACGCGGGGACTATCTGTATACAGAGTCAAGAATGTCTCTGCTATGCCGAGCCCGATCTCGGAAGGGTTGAAGCAGGGTTGAGTCCGACCTATGAGTACATACCTTGAGATAGCACATCGAAGGCCCGGCATGGACTACCTCGAGGCAGTACAAAATCGATGATAGTCATGAAAAAATGGGAAATTCCAAAGGACACGTGGTTAGGACATATAGGATTTGTAAGAGATAGTACAAATCCGTACTAGGCCGTTATACAACTATACCAATAGTACTCTTTGTCATAATTAGGAATGTACCATATTGAGGTTTTCCCCTCCTATATAAAGGGTACCCCAATCATTTTGTAAGGGATATCAATTCACTGATATAGAACATTCTACTCTGCTTTTCTCGTTTAATGTGCTCAAGATTATTCTTCAACTTTATTGTTATTCATTTATTGTTCATACTTTTATTGCTACTAACTGACCTCGAGACCCCGAGGCAATTGAGCTCTAGGCCCCCATTCCTTCGACAACTTTGGTTTGGCTATCATATTCTTCTTACTTACACTTATCATTTCTTGATTATTAACTAGTATTGGAATAAATCACATATTTTTAGAACTACAAGTCAAATAGAATTGTTAACACCAATTTTCGAGGTAAACAATAGTAATAATCAAAAGCATTAAACAATAGATTAAAGGAAACAGAGAGAAAAAACTCGAATGATTCGTACTTCCGAAGTATTCCTTAGCCTCTTGCCTCTCTTATGATGTCTAACACTTCAAAAACTAACTTTTTGGGGGTATTAATAGGGTAAGGGCCGAATTTACATGTCCAATACTAGTGAGGACTTAAACTTCTTTTCAGATGGGATTGATGGCGCCTTGCACTGCCTGTGGCAGTGTAGTTTCGGTGCAAGGCACTATCTGTAGCACTATCGTTTCGGTGCAAGGCACTGTCTGTAGCACTGTCTTTTCGGCGCAAGGCACTCTCTGTAGCACTGTCTTTTCGGTAGCAAGGCACAATCTATGGAACTAAATTTTCGTTGCCTTGCACGTCTTCTATTGTTGCTCCATTTTGTAGCCCAGAGGTACCATTTCATGCAACTTTTCCCCAATTCATGTCCAAGCATTCCTACACATGAAATAAGCTTTATTAAGCGCAATTGTTGCACCAATTAGCATCCAAACAACAAGCAAGCATGGTAAATAACATCAATATATATGGAATTATCGCACGACATCAATAAGTCGTTAACCATTAAGACTTTAAATGGGTGTACCAATGACATTCCAGCATATGCGACGCCATCCAAATAACTATCATTTATTATCCCATAAAATCCAACCCTTTTCCAAAAACTATGGAATCAATATGGAATACGACTCCATAACTTTACGAACTTCAACATCATGACTCGCACTTCAAATGGAGTCATACACATATATACTCCTATCTTGAAATGTTAATATTCCCAAAAAAATCCGATGCCATTATTCTAAAACATATATTGGGAAAAGAACGTGATCAACATTATACCACGTTGTGTTGTGTCGCATATGGTTGCCAAGAATATACTGGGCTATTACATTCGATGAATAAATCAGTGATCCTTGATTGTTACTTGATATATACTTTTCCTAGACACCTTGGATGCTATTATCGATGAAATGGTCAGTGTAGTGAACTTTGTAGGAATATTAACCCCATATTGACCTTTCTTCTTTAAATAGTAAAATATGACATCTAAATGCTGGACATGTGTCATGACCCAAACCAATGGACCGCGACGGGCACCGGTGCCTTACCCAATAGAGTACCAATATAACATATCTTTCTTATCATACCATCATGGGTAAATGGTCCAGAAGGGCCGTCATGATATAACCAACATAGAAAATAAGGGAATACTCGACATAGGATGACATGCGGGACTATAAGGCCCACTTGTTTGAATAAGTCCGGTAGTGGTTTTGAAAGTTTTCATCTCTAAGCAATTACATTGGTGTCAAATTTTGTGCAAGAACACTCCACTCCCCTAATTACCCTACTATTGTGACTTCTCAAACTTTGTGCCATAAATGTATATGTTGTTGTGATTAGCTGGATCATGTGCAACTCATTGTAATAGTTGAATTATGTGCAAATTTGTGGAATTAACTGAACTATGTGTGGCTTGTGGAAGCAATTGATTACATGCAACTTGTTGAAATCACCGGATTATGTGCAAGTTGATAGAGTAACTGAAAATGTATGGAATTGGTTAAAATATGTTTCGGGGGCTTTATGACAGGTAGATAGGCCTAACTACAAAGGAATCTCTGGCAAAATTTTCAGGAAATATCAGAGTTAGTACAAAATTTGGGGGTTGGCATGTTTTATGTTCTCTTAACTAAGTGATTCCCAGGTCCTCATTCGAGGACAAATGATTTTAAGTGGGGGAGGATGTAAAGATCCATAAAATTTCTTAAACTAAAACGATGCCCCAATAGGTCTCCATGTTGTTATAACTGCGGAAATTCATAAAACGGCCTTTTTTGAACTAAAAATCACCCCGGGACTTAAACGATGAAATTTTCCAGAATTGCGCGGATCTGCGGTCCACTATGCGATTGCGGATCAGGTATGCGGAATGCATAGTGATCGCATACCTGGACAGCCTACTGTCCAATTTGAGGACAACTATGCGGCGCATAATGCGATCGCATTTCATGAATGCGGGCCGCATAGCTGTCGCATCCCTGCACCTTCATTTTTGCGAAGGAGGTTATGCGACGCACTATGCGATTGCATAACATGTATACGGATCACATAGTGGTCGCATACCTGGGCAGTCCGATTCCCCTTTTTGGCCAATTTGAGGGCCATTTATGCGACATGAATGTGGATCGCATAGCAAGAATGCGATCGCATTCCTTACCGCATTTCCTGTTTCGGGGCTTTTAATTTATAATTTTTGTACCCGACCCCAACCTAATAAATCACTTACCCCCTTTCATTTTAACGGGTATTTGAACAAAATAAAGAGAAGGAGGAGTGAGTTTAGTGAGAGAAAGTCTTCTTCTTCATCAAATTGGTCCATCATCTCAACTCAGGCCCGAAAATTATCAAGTAATCTTCATCTTCTTCACCATAAGAGATATTTCTTCACCCCATTTCTCCAAATTCTCAAATTTTAGTTAGAATAGAACACACGTAGGTTGGTTCTTGAAGAGGAAAGTTAATACCTTTCATGCATGTGAATGATCTAGCAAAGGGAAGTAGGCTAGGGAAACCTTTCACTAAAAAGGGAATTAGTTAATCAAAAGGATCGCATAGTGATTGATAAGATGCCAAATGAATTCAAGACTCCTAACTCTAAGTTTAAATGTGTTGCATTGTTAATTAGATTGACGGTGCTAGACGGTACGATGATTAGTGGTAGAAATTAAAAGGGAAAAATCCAACTCGAGGTATGTATGGCTAACTTTAATCTTTGTAGAGACCTTGTTGGTGTCCGAGCATTCGGTATGAGTTCCTTGCTTATGCATATGTGAAATGATAGTTCTAATGTGTTGAGGCGTAAGATTATGTTCTCTGATTATTTTAGTTGATTTCTATGCCACCATGGTATGTTAGATTGTGAAAAGGTGATTCTTTGTGCTTATTCTATCATGTGCAAAGCTTGTTAAAGGTTGAATACATCGGTATGAGAGGATATGCTGCAAAATGAAAGAAATGATAACGAATCAAATTGTTGAATGTATCTAAGTGCTAAATGTTGTGTAGCAATTAATGGAAAGGAAATGTGGACATATTTAATTGAACTATATTTTGAGGGTATGCCGTATATGACTCACTGTTTGGTAAAGATATTATTGGCCTTGATTACACATGGTTATTTGGTTGTTACGAATGTATATTCTTGATGATGAAAATCCTTGTGATTGAATTGGTTGGTTGATGTTGCTATCAAATATGATTGTACGGTGGGATCGGGTTGCACGCCACAAAAAAATTGTAAGGTGGGATCGGGTTGCGCGCTGCAACAGAAGAAATAAGGTTGAGAAGTAATAAGGGATAAATGTGATCGTACGATGGGATCGGGTTGTGTGCCGCAACAGGGGGAAAATTAAAATAAGAAACTGTGGATACCTTATTATTGATTCTCTGTATCTCTGTGCAATATTTGTTTGGTTTCTTTAACTGCCTCTTATATGTGTATTGTTTGATTCTACATAGAGTAAAGTTTGTTCATACATACTAGGACTATTCCATGGTACTAACGTCCCTTTTTCCGGGGGCGATACATCTTTTATATGGGTGTAGGTTTTCCTATAGCAGGTAGCACCGACCGCCGATAGTGGTGCCTCCTCTTCATCCCTTCAGCGGTGCTGGTGAGCCCAATTCCTTCTCTGGGCCGTGTGTAGCCTGTATCATTCTCTTTTGTATATGTTATGTCTTTAAAGGTATAGCCGGGGTCTTGTTGCCGACAAGTCTATGTAAACTCCTAGTACTCTTAGAGGCTCCATAAACATTATGTGGGTTGTATATGTATTTTGGGTAGTTGTCATACTCGCTCGAATCACGATCCCGTATCGGGTGTTGTATTTAGAATGTATGTTTTGGGGAAAATTAAATGTTGAAAATGTTAAAAGAAGAAAGGGATTTATGTTGTAAACCCATGTTTTGATTCTATTTTTTTGCTTCACCTATAAAATGTACATTATGAACATGGGGAAATGCGTTGTGTAGGAAAGGCAATTCAACTCCGCTTGACGGGCTCATCCGGTTAGGGGCCGGTCTCGTCCCTCGGTTTTGGGGTGTGAATTTCTTTCACACTCATATGGTACCTTTAACTACCCCGACTCATATCCGGATCTTTCTCAAGTATTACAATGACACCATTGCGAGGATGGATTCACTATATTGAGTTTTACTACATTTATCTTGCACGGTCTGCTGACTCTTCTGTAACGGAGTCTAGCCATAACTAGGCTCTTCCTGAATCAACTACCAATTACTTGTTGTCCATTCTATTATTGCCGGAATGAAATCTGAAATTCTCATGATGCTGACTATTATCATATTACTCAGTTCCTAATTCATGTAAAGTTTATCTTGTTCACCAGTCCATACTGATTTCTGTTACTCTGGGGGTCTAACTTTCCTTCTGTTAATCATGTTAGAGTCGCAAACTTATTTCTCAAAATGAGAATGTGACTGTATGGCCTATACTCTTTTGTTGTTTAAGGCCCATCACCTCTAGTCTCTTTCTTCATTTGACTATAGATCCCGTAACACTCTACCGTTGCCATCCATGTGTCACATCTCACTCATAATACTTCATTATCCCTCTTTGTACTTCCCTGCTAATCTTTCTATCTATCAATTTATTCTGAAAATTCAAACAAAACATTCTTTTGCTTTTATCTCCCCTTGCTCCATCCATTGGCTCTTCGAATTTCCAAACATTCTTTCTCTACTAGAGACGGGAGCCACACTAAGGTAATATTTACCCCTTTCAGGATTCCAGTGCACGTCCTTGTAGATAGTTGTACTATTTTAGAGTGCACTATCTAGGTGTCTCACTAGGAGATCTACTTGCACATTTTCAATATCCTTCGGAAAGGTCAATAAACTATTAACAATCCATTCGACATTTTGGGTTATTCTAACCCCAGCCGGATCCTGATATCACGTCTTGTCTTAAACCATATCTGCTAGCCCCCATAGAGCATAACCGAGATCGGTGGGGCCAATTGTGCATACCTTTGTTACTGCTGAAGGTAACTCAAAATGCTTATATCTCTTTTCTGAGTTGTAGACTGGGTACCTCGTTCCCTTTTTTACCTTGCTTCTTTTAATTGTTGAAATTTGTATCTATCTTCTGAGTCTCACATTGCTTTTCACCAAATTGGTTGATAGATATACTTGAGTTAAGGCTCCTTATCAAGAAACTTATACACACATGATCTATGGAAGACCTTACATTTACTCATCATAAGCAATGATGTATAAAATCGAGTTTCCTCTGACTCAATTCTTCCACTGCTATATCTCTTACCAATCGTCTTTCTAGGTGTAGGCATCGTCGTATTATGAATAAGATAGAGTTTAGGAAATTGAGTTCTTACAACTAAGCTCTACCACACTATTTAGAGTAAGAATAAAGAGTGACATGTCTTAAATTCCATATACCTCTTCTTTTGATGCGTTAATTGTCACGACCCAAACCGATGGGCCGTGACGAGCACTCGCCTTGCGGAAATTCTTCTGTACCAAGGATGACAAATTCCTTACTCGCGAGGGTGACACTTAGCGCAACTGGCATATACAGTCTCTTAAGATTAATTTTGCTCATATTGCTTGTTTTAGGGAAACGTCTCCCTGAATGACTATTCTCTGAATTTATCATGGATCTTCTTCTATTATCCATTGTATTATCGTCGGAATGAAATCTGAAATTCTCATGATGTCGACTATTATCAAATCACTTGAGTCCCTAATTCATGTTTAGTTTACCTTATTCACCAGTCCATACTGATGTTTATTACTCTGGGGTCTAACTTTTCCTTCTGGTAGTCGCGTTGGAGTTACGAACTTATTTCTCGAAATGAGGATATAACCTTATGGCATATCTCTTTCGTTGTCTTTTAAGGCCCATCACCTTTCATCTCTTACTTCATTTGACTATGGGTTCTGTAACACTCTACCATTTTCATCCATGTATCACACTTTATTCATAATGCTTCCTTATCTCTCTTTTCATTACTCTGCTAATATTTTTGCATATCCTTTTTCTTGTGAAAACTATAATACTCTTCTAACTGATTTTATCATACACCATCTGGGCGTCTCACAAGGAGATCTATTAGCACATTTGTAATATCCTTCAGAAATTTCAATTAACGCAAATAATTTATCCACCATTTTTGCTCACTCTAACCCCAATCGGATCATGACATCCCGTACTCTTCTTAATCTACACCTGTTAGCCCCCATAGGACATAACTGAAATGGGTGTGACCAATTGTACATACAACTGTTACTATTGAATATAACTCAAATAGATCATGTTCATCTGCCTTAATTATAACCGTTGTTAACATTCATTAACTGGGTACCTCGTATCCTTTTCACCTTGCTCCTTTTACTTATTGAAACTTGTATTTATCTTCTTAATCTCTCATTGTCTTTCACCATAGAGATGGATAGGCATTCTTGACTTAAGGCTCCTTATTAAGAGACTTGCACCTTTCAATATGCATATGATCTACTGAAGACCTCATTCTTGCTTATCATAATCATGATACAAAGTCGAGTTCCTCTAATTTAACACTTCCACAGCTATATCTCTTATCGATAACAACAAATAAAAATAGAATTACAGAATTCGAATTATTATAAGTGAGGTCTACCATACGATCTAGAGCAAGGAGAAAGAGTGACAATCCTTTAATGCCATGTAGCCTCCTGCTTATAAGTGTGGTACACGACACACCCATAAACAAGACTCTACTAGACACGACTTGTAGACTCTCTAGGACGTAGACTCCCTAGGACAAAACCTTGCTCTGATACCACTTTTGTCACGACACAAACCGATGGGCTGCGACGGGCACCCGATACCTTACTCGACCAAGTACCAATGTAACGTGTCTTTCTTATTACATTATCATATACATGTGACATACGTGCCTAATAGGCCAACATACTCATTTACAAACTCAAAACATAGGCCGACAAGGCCGTACAATCTTTCACGTATACGACATATGTCTACAAACCTCTAAGAGTACATAAATGTCATAAAGGTCGGGATAGAGTCCCGCCATACCAAACAATACCCGTCTAAATCATACTAACCAAATAAGCGACTCCGAAGCAAATGGAGCGCACCAACATTTTCCGATGAGCTGATAGCCTACTGGGAGGGCTCTCGACCTGTCTATCGGGACCTGCGGGCATGAAACGCAGTGTCCCCAAGCAAAAGGGATGTCATTACGAATAATGTACCAAGTATGTAAGGCACATAAATAAGTACATAAGAGACATGGAAGAAATATAGAGCACATGACTCAACTTGTAAGCCTGGATAGCTTTGTAAATCATAAATAACTTTTAGCGTCATGTCGTGCATAGGTACATGTTTCATAACATCATCAACCTCTGAGGGCATCCCATCATATCATATCGGCCACTGTGGGCAAAATCATCATCGTATACTAGCTGATCAGGTGGTGGTGCGTATATAACGCCATAACCTTTCCCATATCCCATATACATACATATATACGTGTATATAACGCCGTTTGAATATAAATACATATATATGCGTATATAATGCCATTTGAACCATATTTCAACCACTGTGGCAAACATCATCATCATATACCAGCTGATCAGGTGGTGGTGCGTATATAACGCCGTAACCTTTTTCCATATCCCATATACATATATTTACATATATACGCGTATATAACGCCATCTCGTCAAGGGTTAATGTGCATATGTAAATGCATGAAAGGCATATGAAATACGTCAATAAAATCTCTCGGTACATCATAAGGCCATTATGGCTCTGATGAATATCATGAAATAAACATTACCAACATACATATTTTCGACACCCATGAACAGAAGATAATAATAATTCACATGGGGAATAAATAATATAGACACCCCTAGTATTTCTATGAATAGAGTAATTTATGGAAACCATGAGTTTGCTCGTTTCTTCTGTATAATTTGGACCATGCCAAAAAAAAAAAGGGATAGCCTTAACATACCTGGATTAGGGGAAAATACGTATGATGTTCTTGGAAAAGGTTGCACCGTACTCCTTTAAAATTTAAAAATTTTACGTTGCTATGATTTTAAAAATCCTCGTTGGATTTTTTTTGAATAGGAATTTAAGAGTCACGTTGCTAGGATAAGGTTTGGAATCTAATTGAAATATTTGAGAATGAAAAGTTGCTTTGCATTCAAGATCTTAGAAATGAATACACTAGGTTGTCATTAACATCCCGGAATGAAATGTGTCTTGAATTTTATGCATTAGGTTGCTACCTAATCATAAACGACCATGAATCATTTGTCCAAAATGTGGCTTGCTTCCACGTGGGGGTGGGGGTGGGGGTGGGAATTGTAATATTTATCCCACTTATTAGTTAATTAGGTAATGTTCCGTTACATGGTAATTAATCATTTACTCATATAATTAAAAATTGTCTCAAATTACTTAAAATTCTACTTATTTTTAATACTCTTTATTCATCCTACTATCATGGTCATATGATACCTTGTATGGTACTAGTCCATAAATATCGGGTATTTTAGCTCGTGCCGTATTTTATTCCAAAATGCCAAACCTCGACGACACTCATTTTTTATCGATTTGCTTACCCTCTCACATTTCACAAATTTACTTATCACTTGTTGAATAGCATAGTACTTGTAACCTCAAAATAATCTCATTCCCGAGCTTGCATCGATTAACTTTACGATGAAACCTTAACGTCCGAAAATGCGGGATGTAACATCTCATTCCCAAACTTTCATCAATTAACTTACGGTATACTTTCATGTACGTAAACATGGGGTGTAACAGCGAGGGCTTCAGGATGAGTTCGGATGGGTATCGGCATGATTTCTGGTAATGTGGAACTGCTGGTGTAAAGCTTTTTGGTTTTCCGCACCTGTGGAAGGGGGAGCCGCAGGTGCGAGGTTGCTGGTGCGGTCTGGGGGCCGCATATGTGGAGTTTTAGGGCTAAGTTTTTTCCGCAGATGCAGAAGATTTGGTCGAGGGGGCGAGACCCTAGGTGAGGGCTTATGGACCATATATGCGAGGTTGGATTTGTAAGTGGGATTCTGCAGAAATGCACTTGGGACCGCAGGTGCGGGTCCGCAGTTGCGGTTAAAAGACGGCATGTGCGGTTTCACTGGATAGAGAGTATAAATACCAACCTTCGCAAATTTTTGGTTATTTCATCAACATTCTCATACAGACTTGAGCTTGAGAGAGGGTTTTGACAAGGGAAATCAAGAGAACTTCGTGGAGGTACATTTTTTGACCTAAAACTCATTTCTATGGTGTTCAGTGTCTGATTAGGGGAGAAATTTATTGAAAATTAGTGACTAAATTGGGGGTTTTGGGCTTGGGAATCTGAGACTTTAAATTGAGGAATTGAGGGGCCATTTGTGGTTAGATTTGGATGTATTTTATATGGGTAGACTCGTGGAAGGATAAGGATTCTACTTTTGTGATTTTTATCAAATTCTGAGACGTGGGCCCGGGGGTCAGGTTTGGCCAATTTCGGGATTTGTGCTTAATTTTGATGATTTTTGAATGGGTTTCGTCTCCCTAGCATATATTGATAATACTAATCTGGTGTTGGTTAGATTTGGAGCAATAGGGAGCCGATTCGAGAGGCAAGAGCATGCAGAGTAGTTTGCGGGCCGGTTTGAGGTAAGTATGACTGTAAATCTTGTCTTGAGGGTATGAAACCCCGGACTTCACATTCTACCATTGTTTAAGAGTTACACACATGCTAGATGACGAGTGTGTGGCGCAAACTGTTGGGGGATTTTCACTTGGTCAGCCCCGTGGCAACTATTAAGTTGCGTATTTGACTCTAATTCATATGATATTTCATGTTTTAAGACTATTACTATATGTTTGGGTTGTACGCCATGTTTCGGGCCTTGTGCCGACCTGTTTATACCCCTTGGGAGCTGTTCACTGCTATTCCCCACTGTGTTGACTTCTGATTTACACTCAGTCATATTATGTTTAACTGATTTGAAGCTCAGTCTTATTCACACTATTTTGTGGTATGAAACGATATTTTGGGTTGAGTACCCCGTTTTACTAATAGCCCGAGTGGCTTTTTGAGAGATTTCTGACTGAGTGTGGCTGAGGATCTATGTTGTGAGGATATCATGGGATTGGGCTGTGCGCCCCAGCATGTATACTTTTCATGATATGTGAGAGGCCGAGAGCCTAAGTGATTATGCCACGAGATGGCTTGATATTAGTGTTTGGGCTGTAGGAGCCCCTCCGGAGTCTGTACACCCCTAGTGAGTACATGTACCTACTGAGTGCGAGTGCCGAGTGACGAGTGATCTGGGAGGTATGAGTGATCGTGAGGTAGCCCGAGGGGCTGATGCGGAGTGGTTGTGAGACATGTTGAGTGATGATACGCTCGAGGGCAATTTATGATACATGTTTCCATTTGAAAGGCTATTATGAACTCTATCGATTTCTTGGCTTCTATGAAAATTTGTGAAAAGGCACATTTTAAATGATATATTACTTAAATTGACTTGTAAATGTTCTAAGGCATCGTATCTATGTTTTCTAAAAGAAGGAGTTTTTTAATGTGTATTTATGATTGTTTTTACGTGTTTCGTTGCCTTAGACATTATTTACTTTCATTACTACTGATTTGGCGTACTCACATTACTCCCCGCACCCCGTGTGCCGATTCAGGTGCTGGGACTGAGCGCTAGCTTCTTCTACACTCTCTTGGAGCCGGTTTTCGGGATTTGATTGTTCAGCGTCCGCAGCATACTCTATTTCTCTTTTTATTTGTTACTTGTTGTCTATCCCCTAGACTGGTTGTTTTGAGATACTATTACCTTGTATTATTCATAGATGCTCATGACGGATGACTCCAGTATTTTGGGGCGATGTTTTTAGATGTTTATCTACTTTGTTGCTTTGAATTGTTAAACCAGAAATTTTTTATGAAATATCGCACTGCTTTGGATTTAAATAGGGATTCCATATGTTATTTCACGGTAGATTTGCTAGCCTAGTACCTTGATAGGCTCCATCATGGCCAGCTTCGGTTTGGGGTCGTGACACGGGTCCACTTGGTTGAGCGCCCATCGTGCTTCCTGAGGTTGGGGCATGACAAACTTGATATCAGAACCTAAGGTTTTAAAGTGTCCTAGGATGTCTTGGAGTCGTGTCTAGTAGAGTCCTTCTTATCGGTGTGTCGTCGACCATATCTATAAGTTGGAGGCTACTTGGAAATTTAGGAATAATTGCCTTCTTTGATATTCTTGATCGTGCGATGAAACTGATTGTGCAACTGTTCCTCCTCTAACGCGTGCATTCCTTTAACTTTCTGTAAATGGCACCTAAGAAGAGAGAAGAAACTGGCCAAGGAGCCAATGTTTCCTCAGGAGTAGCAGTTGACCCTTTATTTAATGATGTTGGTTAATACATGTGGGGTGAGGATAATCCCCCGACTGCTACACTGCCTGATTCCACTACGCATGACCAGGACACACCATCTCCTTCACCTACTTAGGGTCCAACAGTTCCTCCACCTGATATTCTGGTTCCACCTCCAACCCTACCTTCTCGTTCTGGTATTTCTGTTTGGGATCTTAGGGGAGCTATCCATATGCTAACTAAGATAGTGGCTACTCAGGCCCAGAGATCGAATGTTGCACCCACTTTTGCTAGCGAACAAGGAAATTCTACTGGTTCTAGGGTGAAAAACTTTATTCAGTTTGATACTCGGATGTTCATGGGTGCTAATCCCGAGAAGGACCCACAAGACTTCATTGATGATATGCATAATACTCTTCGGGTTATGCGCGCTACTGAGATAGAGAGAATGGAGTTTGCTGCATACCACCTGAAGGGGGTGGCCTTTTCTTGGTTTGAGCTGTGAGAGGACTCTCGGGAGGAGGGAGCCGTCCAGCGAGGTTGAGTGAGTTTGCTGATGCTTTTATGAACCATTTCCTGGCTCCCGAGACCAAGGCAGCTCGTGCCGTAGAGTTTGAGAACCTTAAACAAGGTAGTAAGAGTGTGTGGGAGTATATGGAGTTTGCACGCCTGTCAAAATATGATACTCACATGTTGCCGACTATGGAGGCTAGAGTTCGCCATTTGGTACATGGTCATAGCCCCTTGGTTATCAATAAGGCCGCTACAGCTACCTTGAATTCATATATGAACTATGGGAAGATGGTAGCATTTTTATCAAGCTTCAGAGAACTGTAAGTTGAAGAACATAATGGAGAGAGAGGGTACCATCAGGGCCCGGTCCTCGGGTGGGGGAAGATCAGCTTTTAGGGGAGGTTCATCAGGGACATCCCAGTCTTATGCTCAGTCTTCAGCCAGTGCACCACCGGCGAAGCACAATCAACAGTAGGGGAGTCCTTTCAGGACCAATCTGGGTAGTACGGGGCCCAACCAACAGGTCCGATCAAGAGGGAGATTCCAGCAGTAGTGGAGGCCCCTGTTCCCCAAGTGTGTGAGGATGCATTTAGGTATCTGCTACATGGACCTACTTGTATGTTACGAGTGCGGATTGAGGAGTGATATTTAGATGGAGTGTCATTCATCTTGCCAGGATGCGGGCAGGGGCACAGCACATCCATCCAGTTTCGGAGCTGCTACATCTTCAGCACCCCCTCTAGCTCGAGGCACTCCAACACTAGTAGGGCGTGGTGCAGTTAGGGGTGGTGTATAAAGCTCATGAGGACCCAACCGTTTCTAAGCTATGAGTGGTCGCCAATGTGGAGAGGCTTTTCTAAATCTTGTCACAGGTATATTGGTTGTCCAATATGTTACGCCCCGCAATATTACGTCAATATTAAGTTACGACAGTGTTTGTGTTGTACCCAACAGTATTACATTACGGTGATATTACGCTCCGCAGTAATAAGTTACGACGATGTTGCACCCTGTAGTATTTTACGTTGAATTTGTCGTAAGGTAACAGTATCAGTCCAAGGAAAAAAATTATTATTTGGGGATTATAAGGATTATGCTATTTCAAAAGTGATTAGTAAATTCGTGAAAGTGAGAGGGGAAGCAAGTCGGAGAAAATGAATTTCGTTGAACTTGGCATTTTGAGGATAAAATATGGCCCGAGCTAAAATACCCGGTATTTATGGACTAGTACCATACAAAGTACTACATGACCATAAGGTGTACAAGGTATGTTAAAAGAGAATAGTATTTAATTAAGTAATTTGAGATAATTTGTTTAATTATGCGGGTAATTAGTTAATTATCAGGTAACAGGACATTACCTAATTAACTAATAAGGGGATAAATATTAATAATTCTTCCCAAAAAAAAAGTGGCAGCAAAAAAGCTTACCAAACATGACGAAGTAATTATGTAATCACAGGTGGCAACTAACTTAGCTAAGAAAGGGACACATCATTTCTATACAGTTCTTACCATCAGAATTGTAGTAGGAACTTTTACAATTCTTATCAATTCATTTCTCATCACTTCTTATTAAACATATCATTTCTTATCAATCTTACGTTAGGAACTTTTACAATTGTATTAGACACATCATTTCTTATCAATTCTTACATTACGAAGTTCATTAAAAAAAAATAGAATGTTAGCCATTCAACCAAAGTTCTTACACCCAGAACGTTAGCAAGCTGTCAACAAAACATCTTTCAAGCAAAATCCAATGAGGATTATTGGAAGCTTAGCAACATATGTAAATATATGTATATGGGATATGGAAAAAGGTTACGGCGTTATATACACACCAACACCTTATCAACTGGTATATGATGATGATATTGCCCATAGTGGCGGAAATATGATTCAAATGGCATTATATACGTATATATATGTATGTATATTCAAACGGAATTATATACGCGTATATATGTATTATATATATATATGGGATATGGGAAAGGTTATGGGGTTATATACGTACCACCACTTGATCAGCTGGTATATGATGATGATTTTGCCCACAGTGGCCGATATGATATGATGGGATGCCCTCAGAGGCTGATGATGTTATGAAACATATACCTATGCACGACATGACATTCATACGCATATGCATGATGATAAAATTTATTTATTATTTATAGAGTTATCCAGACATACAGGTTGAGTCAGTTACTCTACATCTCTTGTGTATTTATTTATGTGCCTTACATACTTGGTACATTATTTATACTGACGTCCCTTTTGCCTGGGGACGCTGCGTTTCATGCCTGCAGGTCCTGATAGACAGGTCGAGAGCCCTCCAAGTAGGCTATCAGCTCAGCGGAAGATGCTGGTGCGCTCCATTTGCTTTGGAGTTGCACGTTGGTTAGTATGATTTAGACACGTATTGTTTGGTAAGGCGGGACTCTGTCCCGACCTTTATGATATTTATATACTTTTAGAGGCTTGTAGACATATTTCGTGTACATAAAGGGTTGTACGGCCTGGCCGGCCTATGTTTAAGATTTATAAAGGATTATGTTGGCTTATTAGGCCCATATGTCATGTGTATCTAATGATGTAATAAGAAAGATACGTTACATTGGTATTTGGTTGGGTAAGGTACCGGGTGCCCCTCGCGGCCCATCGGTTTGGGTCGTAATAAAAATGGCATCAGAGCAGTTCTGTCCTAGGGAGTCTACAAGCCCTGTCAAGTAGAGTCCTGTTTATGGGTGTGTCGTGCACCACACTTATAAGTAGGAGGCTACAGGGCATTTAAGATTTTCACTATTTCTTCTTACTCTAGATTGTGTGGTAGAGCTCACTTATAAGAATTTCAAATTCCGAAATTCTATTTTATTCGTAATAAGACGATGCCTACGTTCAGAAAGATGATCGATAAGAGATATAGCTGTGGAAGTGTTGAATTAGAGGAACTCGACTTCGTAACATTCTTATGATAAGTAAGTATGAGATCTTCAGCAGAAGTGCATACTGAAAGGTGCAAGCCTCTTGATAAGGAGCCTTAAGGAAAGAATGCCTATCCACCTCTATGGTGAAGGACAATGAAAGATTAAGAAGATAACTACAAGTTTCAACAAGCAAAAGAAGCCAGATAAAGAATGGTACGAGGCGTCCAGTTAAGAAAGGTTAACAATGTCTATAATTCAGGCAGAGGCACATAAGCTTTTTGAGTTATATTCTATAGTAACAGAGGCATATACAATTGATCGCACCCATTCCAGATATGCCCTATGGGGTTAATAGAAGTAGTATAAGAAGATATGATGGATGGATTGGTTGTGACAGTTGACATTTCCGAAGGATATTGCAAATGTGCTAATAGATCTCCTTGTGAGACACCCAGCTGGTACACTTTAAATAGTTCAGCCAGATATGAGTACTACAAAGACATGCACTGTAAGCCTTGAAAGGATACATATTACCTTAGTGTGGCTCGCATCCCTAGTAAAGCGAGAACGTTAAGCAACTTAAAGAGCCACTGCATGGAGAAAAGGGATATGCAGAAACATTAGCAGAGTAATAAGAAGAGAGAGAAGGAAGCATTACGAATAAGGTGTGATACATTGATGAAAACGGTAGAGTGTTACAAAACCTATAGTCAAATGAAGAAAGAGACGAAAGGTGATGGGCCTTAAGACAACGAAAAAGTATAGGCCATAAGGTTAGATCCTCATTTCGAGAAATAAGTTTGTAACTCCGACGCGACTACCATAGGGGAGAGTTAATCCCTAGAGTAACATAAATCAGTATGGACTAGCAAACAAGATAAACTAAATATGAATTAGGGACTGAATGGTTGGGAAGTAATCGACATCATGGGAATTTCAGATTTTGTTCCAGCAGTAATAGAAGGGACCACAGAAGAAGATTCACGATGAATACAGAGAATAGTCATTCGGGAGATGCTTCCCTAGCAAGAAATGTGAGCAAAGTTAAGCTTAAGAGACTGTATGTGCCAGTTACGCTAAGTGTCACCCTCGCGAGTAAGGGAATTTGTCATCCTTGGTAAAGAAGAATTTCATCAAGGCGAGTAAGGATCATTGATGTTGAGAAACGACGCCAAATATGAAGAGGTAAAATATATATAGGTAGATCCTCGTGGCTTCAGTTTTTAGTACATCCCTAAAGAGGGGAATATGGAGTAATGTGGCATTAAGCCAGAATTAAGTGGTTCTAGTGACTATGGAATGGTAAAGGAAGAATGCGATAAATGAAAGAGGAATGAGATGGAACTTATCCAAATCTTACAAATCTTACGTAAGGAGTTTCAAGCTATCAGTGATATATTGTAGATCAATATTAAGGTGAATCAACAATAGATGGACAAAAGTCAAAAAGTATGAGATGAGATTGGACCGTCATTCTAAAGATGAGCAGTAACGAGGAAGCAAAAAGGACTTAAATTTATACACATGAAATAAGAAATGAGAGTAAGCTAGGATTTGGTAGCAGACCTCAGCAACGATAAATTAAAGTAAGAGTTATGGCAGTAAATTCATTCGGATTGCTAAACGGACCTATGCGATGAGATATAGCAATATTCGTGAATTCAACAAAGCACTGAGCGAAGAACTTCATTATACTCATATATGCCCAAACCGACGTCTTATTAAGCTCCACATATGAATCCTAGAGATTGGGCATACTTACAAGGTCAAAAATTTTACAGGCTGCATTATGAAAGGTAGTAACATTGAAGAGATTAGGAAGATTTCGACCTCAGGTCATGATAGGAGCAAAAAGACTAAAAGGGGGAATACCCTAGACTTTGGATGTATTCACAAGAGCTATAAGTTATGAAAATGATGGGATGCCCTCAGAGGCTGATGATGTTATGAAACATATACCTATGCACGACATGACATTCATACGCATATGCATGATACTAAAAGTGATTTATTATTTATAGAGTTATCCAGACATACAGGTTGAGTCAATTACTCTATATCTCTCCCATGTCTCTTATGTATTTATTTATGTGCCTTACATACTCGGTACATTATGCGTACTGACGTCCCTTTTGCCTTGGGACACTGCGTTTCATGCCCACAGGTCCTGATCGACAGGTTGAGAGCCCTCCAAGTAGGCTATCAGCTCAGCGGAAGATGTTGGTGTGCTCCATTTGCTTTGGAGTTTCTCGTTGGTTAATATGATTTAGACACGTATTGTTTGGTAAGGCAGGACTCTGTCCCAACCTTTATGATGTTTATATACTCTTAGAGGCTTGTAGACATATTTCGTGTACATAAAGGATTGTACGGCCTAGCCGGCCTATGTTTAGGGTTTATAAAGGATTATGTTGGCCTATTAGGCCCATATGCCATGTGTATGTAATGATGTAATAAGAAAGATACGTTACATTGGTACTCGCTTGGGTAAGGTATAGGGTGTCCGTCGCGACCCATCGGTTTGGGTCGTGTCACCATATCATGATGTATATACTCTTATTGATCCCGGTTCCACCTCTTCCTATGTCACCCCTGATGTTGATATGTAATTTGGGATAGAACCAGAACAACTTCATGAGCTGTTCTTTGTATCCACTCTGGTTGGTGAGTCTATTGTGTCCGCACGGGTTTATAGGGATTGTGTTGTCACGGTACGTGGTCGGGACACCGTGGCCGATCTCATTAAATTACGGATGGTCGATTTTGATGTAATTATGGGAATGAATTGGCTTTATTCATGTTTTGCTAAGCTCGATTATCGAACCAGAACTGTAAGGTTTGAATTTCCAAATGAGCCAGTTGTGGAATGGAATGGGGATAATGTGATTCCAAAAGGTAGGTTCATTTCTTACCTTGTATTATTGTTCTCCCTTGTGTTATTGTTCATTCTACTGAGATGGTGTTTTATTTTTGCATGCTAGTACTATTCGACCATATTAACGTCTCTTCTATCGAGGGTGGTGCATCTTTGCAGATGGTTCCATAGAAGGCAGTGTTGATAAGCGATAGTGGTACATTCTCGTTCCAAGAGATTCGGTGATCCCCACTTAATATCGGGGTCATGTATTGTATCTTCTGTTCATATAAAACCTCGGAGAATTTCATTAAGTAATTTAAGATTTTGTGGTGCCAGGGTAGGTTAATTATATTATATGTGCAGACGAGGTCTATTACTATGATGGATATCAAAGGGGTATGGTAATAAGTGTACAATATATATAATATGTAATGTGGGGTCTAAGGAGAGGCCTAAGTCTAAGTCAAGTTGGAAAATTACATAATAGGCTAAAATTCCAAAATGAGTTCGCACAAGTCCAAACTTTGGATGAGAATATATACATATATATATAATGTGTTATTTGATAAAAAAAAACCTATCAGACGAAAGATCTTTGAGTCTAATTTCTAACACTTCAAACCGTTCATCATTTGGACACAAAAATCATTTTGCGAACACAAAAATGGTTTGCGAACACAAAAATGGTTGTAGACTTGCCCAGTGTAGACCCCTTTTGGGCACCAGTTTCGCGATCCATTCTGCGACCCACATACCCGTTCTGCGACCGCAAACCTGATTTCAGACGCTTCATTTTCCTATTTTCATAACCCTACCCCATTTTGATAAATAGGCTTTGGACCTTTATTTGGGGCTATTTTTTGGTGAATCTAGAGAGATCAGATCATTTAGAGAGGGAATGAGGAAACCTAATATTCTAATCATCCAATATTGCACCAATTCTCAAGAATCAAGGAAGCTAATCACTAGCTCATTATCTTTCCGGGTAAGTCCCAATCTAAGATTTCATCTAAGAGGTTATGAGTTAAAATATTTATTGTGGGGTTGGAAAGGGGCCATGCATGTGACACACAGTTGTAGTATGTGGAGTAATGAAACATTTTGGGTAGTTTCTTGTTGAAATTGGTTGAGGGATGAAAAGATCTCCATTGTAAAGCCTTGTAGTCTATTTCGCATCTTAGGTATTTGAAAAAATTCCTAAGAGAGTTACATCATGGGAATTATTATAATTTTAAACTGATTTTCACTATCTTCCTATAGATTGTTATTGCTATAAGTGTTGGGGGGTTGTAGTAACTTATAAAAAGCTCAAACAAGGTATATTCTGATCGAATCCCATAAGTTCAAGTATTGTTGGCACAAGATTTCTAATTTCAATATTCCGTGTTATCCCCTATAATTTTGATAATTCTGAATGAGCCTTATGTCAAAAGATATAAATTCAAATTGTGGTTTGGGTATTAGAATATTGTGGCTTTGAGCCGTGTCCCAAATGAAAGCTAGTATGTCAAATTGCGTGAGAAAAACTCAATATGCTTGAGACTCTTAATTTCTCATATGCATGCCTAAAGCCTTGATTGAAAATATGTTGTTGTTGATAATATGTTAGGATGCTTGAAAATAAAATAAGTGAATTGGGAGATAGGGTGTGGCCAACGTTCTAACATTTTTTGTTATAATTATGGCTACTGTGTAAAGACCCGTAAAATTTCATGGCTAAAAATAATGCACAAATAGGTGCCCGTGTTGTTATAACTGTAGAAATTCTTAAAATTGACCCTTTTTGAGTAAAAAGTACCCTGGGACTCAAAAGATAAAACTTTCCAGAGTTGCGCAGTTATGCGACGCACTATGCGATCGCATAACAGGTATGCGGACCGCATAGTGGTCGCATACATGGACAGTCTGCTGTCAACTTGGAGGACAGCTATGCAGCCAAGATGCGATCGCATTTTAGGAATGCGAACCGCATAACTGTCGCATTCTTGCACCTCCATTTTTGCGGAGGAGGTTATGCGACGCACTATGCGATCGCATAACATGTATGCGGACCGTATAGTGGTCGCATACCTGGGCAATCCGATTTCTTTTTGGCCCATTTGAGGGTCATTATGCGAAAGAAATGCGAACCGCATAGCAGGAATGCGATCGCATTCATGACCGTATTTCTGCTTCGGGACTTTTAAAATTCTAATTTTTATACCGACTCCCAGTTCATAAAAACACTTACCCCCTTCCATTTTAACGATTTTCTGAACAAAATAGAGAGAGGGAAGAGAGAGTTCTTGAGAGAGAAGGTTCCATCTTCACCCAAAAATTGATTCTTCACTATCACTCGGGCCTGGAAGTTATTGAGTAATTGTCATCTTCTTCACTCCAAGAGGTGAGTCCCCACCCCAATTCTTTTTAATTCTCCAGTTTTGGCTAAAAAGGGTAGAACACATAAATTGATTCTTGGAGATAAACGTCAATACCTTGCATGCATGTAAGTTAAACTCCCTAATATAGTAAAGGGAAACGATTTTGGGTAATTATTCACAAAAAAGGGGGTCAGTAATCTAAGGGGTCACATAGCGTTTGATAAAATGCCTAAATGAGTTCGAGTTATGTTTATGGCTCCTAATTCTAAGTGAAATATGTCACATTGTGGAATCGATTGACAGTGCTAGACGGTCCGGTGATTTGTGATAAGAAAATTAAAGGGGAATTCTGATTCAAGGTATGTATGGCTAACTTTAATCTTTGTAGAGTCATCTTGCAGGTGTCCGAGCACAAGGTATGAAATTCTTTCTTGAGCATGTGTGAATTGATTGTCCTACTGTGTCGAGGTGTAACATTTCATTCTCTGATTTTCTTAGTCGATTACCATGCTAATTGCGATTGTGAATGGTCATTCTTTGTGCTTATCCTATCATGTGTAAGGTTCGTTGAATGTTCGAATATGTCAATATGGCAATATGTGCTACTAAATGAAAGAATGTTAACGTACCCTGATATGGGAATGTATCTAATTGCTAAGGGCCGAGTGTGAAAAATGATGAAAAGAAACTGTGGATTGATTTAATTGAGTTAAATAATGATGGCAACACCATATATGAGTTACTGTTTGGTAAGGATTATTGTGCCTTGACTTCATATAGTTGTTGGTTGATATGAACTTATTTTCTTGATGATGAAGATCCATGTGATATAATTGTTGGTTATATTGTTGCTATCAAATATGATTGTATGGTGGGATCGGTTGGGCGCCACAACACGAAGTAATAAGGGTGGAGAGGTAGTAAAGGTGAAATGTGATTGTACGGTGGGATCGGGTTGCGCATTGCAACACGAAGTAATAAGGGTGGAGAGTTAATAAGGGTGAAATGTGAATGTACGGTGGGATCGGGTTGCGCGCGGCAATAGATGAACAATTGAAATCAGTAACTGCGGAATCTTCATTTGTGATTTTCTTTATAGATGTGTGGTACTTGTGTGGTTACCTTGACTGTCTTCCAATTGGGTACTATTTGATTTTACTTAGAATAAACTTTGTTCATACATACTAGTACTATTCAAAGGTACTAACGTCCCTTTTACCGTAGGCGCTACATCTTTTATATAGATTTAGGTGGTCCTAGAGCAGGTAGCTTAGACCGCCAATAGTTGTGCCTCCCTTCCGTTCCTTCAGTAGATCCGGTAAGCCCCATTTCCTCTCGGGGCTGTGTGTAGTCTATTGCCAGAAATTATTGTGAGAAATCTTAGTACTCTTACAGGCTCCGTAGACATGATGTGGGTTGTACATATATGTTTTGTGATTACCAATGTTGAAAGGATAAACGGTGAAATGAACTCAAATGGTAAACTCATGATTAAACTCTAAATTTCTAATTCATGTGTAATAATGTATATTGTAAACACGGGGTAACGCATTGGGCAAGAAAGGCAATCCAGGTCCGCTTGACCGGGATCATCCGGTTGGGTGCCGGTCTCGTTCCTCGGTTTTGGGGCGTAACATAGTGGCGCCAATTAAATGAGAGAATGTGAAAAATATTATGAAATGAGTTTCGACTCAACTGTTTAAAAATGATTTCACTTGAAAGCTTTTGCTTTATAAATGTATCCAGTGTGACTCGAGTTCTTACATAATAAGGTGTTGAAATTGAACATTTTCATTTTTGGGAAAGAGTATTGCAAGAGTAAATGTTGTATTGATTGTTATGACTTTGATGTGTGTTTCTATTGCAGGTTGGTATGCCCCATTATTTTGGATGAAGCTTTTTGTGTTTGGAGTTTCCAGTACTAATGAATTTGAGGTATATGATTTCTGAAATATTCTATATGCTGATATTTGATGGTGGTCTTCGAAATTGAAAGAAATAGAGGTGTTGAATATGAAATACGTCCAAGCGCCAATAACAACCACATAATTAGGGCCACTCTTCCAAATGTAGTGAAAAAATGGGAAAGAAATATGAAATTGTTAATATGGTTGATCTCTCAAATGAGATGGCTTAGCTGATCGGGCCGAGATCAGACTATACGTAATAACACAGTGGTATTGTGGATGAAATCTTGAATATGGTTGATGTCTCAAACGAGATGGCCTAGTTGATCAGGCCGAGATCGGACTCCGTGTAAGAACACGGTGGTATTGTGGACTATGGCATATTGGCACTAAAAACCACCCAACCTAATAATGTGGAAATTTACTTGAAAATCTGTGTGATCCTTAACTTGATGTTTTAAGTGTTTTTAAAGCTCATATTGCATTCTCGACTGTCCCCCTCCCCCCCTTGTATTATTACTCATTCTATTGAGACGATATTTAGTTATGAATACTAGTACTATTCCATATGTACTAACGTCCCTTTTGTCGGGGGCGTTGCATCTTCAATGGATACAGGTGGTTCATCAGCAGACAACTTTGGTCATCATTCGCAGTCACTCTCTATTCAGCAGGTTTTGGTGAGCCCTACTCTATTATGGGATTTATGTCATCTTACATTGTATTTTGTACTATGAGGTATAGTCGGCGCCTTGTCGCTGGCGCTTCCATTCTTCACTTTTGTTGTACTTAGAGGCTCCGTATACAGGATGTAGGTGGTATTCAATGTTGGGAGTTGAACTAAAAATGTTGGTATTTGGCAAACATGTTTTCATTATATCTAACTTGTAACAATTTAGAAATTATAAATGAAGTTGCTAATGGAAATGAAATAGGAGTTGCTAATTAAATCTTTTCAATGTTTGATTAATGGAGTACGTCTAATTTTTAATCATTCATGACTTTGGGTAGAAGGAAAACTAACAGGCCTGGTCGGCCGGTTTTCCTCGGTTGAGCGCCGATCGCGCTCCCCGATTTTGGTCCTATGATATTTCGGAGCCGTGTCTAGTAGAGTCCTTCTTATCGGTTTGTTGTCGACCACATTTATTAGGAAGCTACTTGGACATTTAGGAATTTCACGCTTCTTTGATACTCCAGATCGTGCGATATAGCTCAAGATAGGAAGCTTATTTCCTCGTCATGTCTCATTTTCTAGATTAGTAATCCCCGAGTTCAAAGCAGCAATGAGGGAATGACACTGCCTTTGAAAATGAGGGAGATTGCACAAGACTTCATTGGAAAATGTGTCGAACCGTGGGGAAGGGGGGAATTAGATGAACTTCTTTCTAGGGAAGTGTCTGTATTCCTATCAATGTCACCGCACCACCGAAACATGTGGTGAGAGCACCTAAGAAATGAAAGGGGGTTGTTGGTACCAATGTATGTTACGTATGTGGAGTCCGGGGCATCAGTTAAAGCATTTCCCCGTCAATCTAAAGTTACCAAGTAAGTGAACCCTTAGTACATCATTCTGAACGCCACATACTTTTCCTTACTACATACGTACCCCTATATTGGGACCCTACAAAATATTGCATGTATCCACTCTTTGAACGAGACACATTGTTCGTGAAGCCTCTTTATCACCCTTATCTTGCTTACAACCTCTTGAGGAATTGAGTTCTATAACGATTTCTTTGAATTGAATCACAATCCTAGGTTATTACTTCTCACCTTCTTCCTAACATTCTCAATAAAGTACTATACCTGATGAATATCTATAGAACCTCCTGTTTCAAATGGATAACATCTGCTCATTTGTGCTTATGCATACACCATCACAATGCTTACATTCGTGGTACCAAATCATTAAGACAACCTATTGTTGAAATCTTTCTTGAGCCTCTCCCTCCTTCTCCTGGGTATGTGGCTCATAGGGTTTGGGGTTGTCACTTTACCCCCTTGTGAGCATTATCATAAACCCCCCTTCACTATTTAGTAACATAAGAGCATACCTCAGCACCTCTCATATGTGTGCATGTCAATCGAAATGGTCACTATGTGCATAACGTCTCTCTGAAAATTGAGATCCTCACATATCTCCGATAAAAGGAAGATATTGTGTCTCCATCTTAGTTTAAATTTTGTATCCACATGGGACATCCCGCAGTAAGTAGCTCACGTTTTTTCTAGTATTGTGGTTGCCCGTGACGTGGTCTTGTAATGCAGTTGGAAGTTAATATAGTAGAAACATGTTCATCTCATAAAAAATGTTCATTTTCTCTTTATACCTCCACAACATGTGTTAATTGTGTTCCTTAGTTAGTGAATTCATTATGCTAGTTTCCTGGCACTTTTTCGATAACCATGAGAGATCGCGTCCTTCTATGTGTCACTACAACACTTCCTTTCTCATAAGGACCATTAATAGGCTCTCTATCAAGACCAGATGCACCTCTGGGGGTTATAATAGCATAATGTCTGCTTCTCATGTTTTCCTACTTTTCATTAGCATCTGGGTACTTTTCAAGTCATGGCAAACTCATTATGAACATCTGCAAACCTTCCATAATCCATAATTATTTTATACTGTCTCATTGGGTTCCGTTGTCTTTACACACTCGACTTCTAAAATAATTGACTATGTCATTGTCATGTGCAAGGAGTTTTACTATCCTTGACATTCCACCTCCCTGGATGGATAGGAGTTTTTATTTGTCTTTCTCCCCAGAGCATCATGTGAACCATTAAAACCCCTCTAACCAATGCATGTTTCCATCTCAATAATATGATGTCCGTGTTACATGGTTTCACTCGTGTATGGTGGAGGTTAAATAACATTACCGTGACCTTTCCTTCCCCACTTCAGGTGAACGTTTCAATTTTTTCACATATTATGAGTATATTGATTTGGAAGGAAAGTCTATCGTATATCTAGTCCCCTCATATATGATTAACTGTCGGAAAATGGTGAAGCTGTCAGAATTGTAATAACCTCACAAGTGTTCAACCTCTTTTTCAACCTAGTAGGCTTGAGGCGTAGATTCCACCGGTCAAATACTGTCAAGGGTGTAACCCATCTTCATGTATTTTTTGAAATCTCCCTCATATCCATGTTTCAACAATCTTCCCACTTTGAGCGAAACTGATTTTTCGTACACTCAAGGAGGCAACCAGTGTAACATACTTTACCACTTCTCCTTAGAGCTTACTATTCATCTGGCAAGGTATATATGGAATGGAACAATTGTTACTATCCCTTGCATAACTCGTGTCCTCCCAATAATAACCGATGCTAATGTGTTTATTCCCCCGATCATGCCTCCCTTGCATCTCATGTCTAGAAAGACCAAATTCTTTTAGATCTCAGAATCACGTACATTGTTCCCAGATTATCCATGCGTGCTAGTTACCTCTATGCCTGATTTGTCTAATAAATGATGTTGTCACAACGATTAACTATGTCAGCATTATTAGTAGTAATGTTCGTGTCTCTTAGCATATAACATCATGAAATACTCTACACAACAAATTAATGGATTCCTGAATAATTCCAGCTCGATCTTGAACTCCGTTGTTCCTCATTGTGTTAAATCTATAAGGGTTTGAAGGTTCAAACATGTCAAAGAAGAAGCATCACCCCGTGATCACATATATTCGATAGGTTTATGGTCAATTTATGATAACACGTCTTAGAGTAATTGTTGAAGGCCATCAACGGTTTAGTTTGGGTGTTTGCGTAGAGATTTAGAGTTGAGGAGGGTGACTGGGTTATTCTCAATATTTTCTCCCTAGAGATGTTATGTGGATGAAATAAGTGTAGTTCACATTAGGCAGAACTATGAGTATGATGTCTTCCCATCATTGTTCCCCATGTACCATGTGTTTTCATGTGCCTATGTCTAAGAAGGTAGTTGGAGATAATTTGTGTATAATTCCCATGGAAACTACTGAAGGTGAAGTTAATTGGTAGTTGGCGTATGAGAGGCATCTATTTGTCATCCTGCTTAGATAAGTTTGGGAGTTGAGATTGCTTCCGCAAATGTGTTATGGCGAAGTCTGTAAGTCAAGAAGGCTATCTTGAAGGCCGAAAGTGTTCTGGAAAGAAAATATTTTTGCTTGATTGTATAGGAACTGATTTTAACTTGAAAGGTACCTTCTATGTTTATGATTTAAAAATTTGTAGTTCATGTCAAGATATCATTATGATAATATAGTGCTTGTTAGGATGATTTTTGTGGTTCTCTGGCAGGTGGATAAGCCTAGTTACAGGGGAGATGCTGCCGAAATTTCTGAAAATTTGGAATCTAGTCAAATTTGGGGACTTGAGGTATGTGAGAAAAGAGATAAATTATGTTAAGTGTTTGGGACATACATTACTTCTCGTTTGAGGACAAATGATCCTAAACGGGGGAGAATGTAAGGCCCCATAAAATTTCGCTAAGTAATTTAAGATTTGTGGTGCCAAGGTAGGATAATTATATTATTGTATGTGTAGATGAGGGCTATCAATATGATGGATATCAAAGGGATATTTTAATATGTGTACGAGACATATAATAAGTAATGTGGGGTCTAAGGAGAGGCCTAAGTCTAAGTCAAGTTGGAAAATTACATAATAGGCTAAGATTCCAAATGAGTTTGCACAAGTCCAAATTCTGGACGAGCATATCTACATAATATATAAGGTATTATATGATGAACAACCTATAAAATGAAATTTATTCTAGTGTAGTTTCTAATGCTTCAAACCGTTGGTCATTTGGACACTCCTACAAAAAGTTATGACCAAATCACCAAAAGCTGGCAAAATCTGATTCTGCAACCAATTGTGCGACCAAGTCTACGAACCGCAAAATGGTCACAGACCTGCCCAGTGCAGACCACTTCTGGGTACCAGTTTCGCGATCCATTCTACGACCCACATACCCGTTATGCGGTCAATTATACGACCGTAGACATCATTTCGGAGGCTTCATTTTCCTATTTGCATAACCCGACCCCATTTTGATAAATAAACTTTGGGGCATTATTTGGGGCTATTTTTGGTGAATCTAGAGAGAGGTGAGATCATTTTAGAGTGGGAATGGGAAAACCTAACATTAGAATCATCCAATTTTGCACCAATTCTCAATAATCAAGGAAGCTAACCACTAGCTCAATATCTTTCCGGGTAAGTCCTGCTTATAAGATTTCATATAAGAGGTTATGAGTTCAAATATATATTGTGGGGTTGGAAAGGGGCCATGCATCTAACACAATGTTGTAGTATGTGGAGTACTGAATCATTTTGGGTAGTTTCTTGTTAAAATTGTTTGAGGGATGAAAAGATTTTCATTGTAGAACCTTGTAGTCTATTCTGCATGTTAGGTATTTGACAAAATTCCTAAGAGAGTTACATCATGGGAATCTTTATTTTTAACCGATTTTCACAATCTTCCTATATATTGTTATTTCTAGAAGTGTTGGGGCATTGTAGTAACTTAAGGAAAGCTCGAATAAGGTATGTTAGGTAAACTTTATCTCTTAGAATCGAATCCCATAATGTTCATGTAAATTCAAGCATGGTTGGCTGTGGTTTGCGTATTAGAATGTTATGGGTTTGGGACGTGTTCCAAATGAAACCTAGTATACCAAATTGTTTGAGAAATACTCAATATTCTTGAGACACTTAATTGCTCAAACGCGTGCCTAAAGCCTTGATTGAAAATATCGTGTTGTTGATAATGTGTTAAGATGCTTGAAAATTAAATAAGTCAATTGGGAGATAGGGTGTGGCCAACGTGCCAAGATTTTAAGTTATAATTATAATTAGTGGCGCCAATTAAATGAGAGAATGTGATCAATATTATGAAATGAGTCTCGACTCAACTGTTTAAAAATGATTTCGAATATAGAATTCCATGAAAGCTTTTGTACCCAATTCATGCCCATAAGTGGCAATTTAACTAATGCTTTGCTTTATAAATGTATCCAGTGTGACTCGAGTTCTTACATACTCGGGTGTTGAAATTGTACATTGTCATTTATGAGAAAGAGTAATCGCAAGAGTAACTGGTATAATGATTGTTTATGATTTTGATTTGTGTTTCTATTGATGGTTGGTATGCCCAATTATTTTGGATGAAACCTTTTGTGTTTGAAGTTTCCATTACTAATGAATTTGAGGTATATGATTGCTGAAATATTCTATATGTTGATAGTTGATGGTGATCTTCGAAATTGAAAGAAATGAAAGTGCTGAATATGAAATACGGCCAATCACCAAGAATAACGTCATAATTGGGGCCACTCATGTGAAAGAAATATGAAATTGTGAATATGGTTTATGTCTGAAATGAGATGGCTTAGCCAATCGGGCTCAGATCGGAATCCGTGTAATAACACAGTGGTAGTGCGGATGTAATTGTGAACATGGTTGATATCTCAAATGAGATGGCTTAGACGATCGGGCCAAGATCAGACTCCGTGTAAGAACACGATGGTATTGTGGACTGTGGTATATTGGCACTAAAAACCACCCAACCTAACAATGTGGAAATTGACTAGAAAATCTATGTGATCCTTAATTTGATGATTTAAGTGTTTTTTAAAGATCACACTGCATTCTTGAACCCCCCCCCCCCCTTATATTATTACTCATTATATTGAGATGGTGTTTAGTTATACATACTAGTACTATTCCATATATAGTAACGTCCCTTTTGCCGGGGGCGCTGCATCTTCAATGGATGCAGGTGGTTCATCAGCGGGCAACTTTGGTCCTCATTAGAAGTCACTCTCTATTCAGCAGGTTTTGGTGAGCCCTACTCAATTCCGGGCTTTATGTCATCTTACGTTGTATTTTGTACTATGAGGTATAGTTGGAACCTTGTTGCTGGAGCTTCCATTCTTCACTTTTGTTGTAGTTAGAGGCTCCGTAGATAGGATGTTGGTGGTATTCAATGTTGGGAGTTGAACTAGAAATGTTGGTATCTGGCGAACATGTTTTCATTATATCTATAAACTTGCAATTAGTTAGAAATTATAAATGAAACTGCTAATGGAATTGAAACGTGAGTTGTTAATTAAATCTTTTCAATGTTTGATTAATGGAGTATGTCTCCTGTTTAATCATGGATGAGTTTGGGTAGAAGAAAAACTAGCAGGCTTGCTCTGCCGGGTTCCCTCGGTTGAGCACCTGTCTCACTCCCCGAGTTTGGGACGTGACAATCTCGTTTTGAGGAATAGTCGGGGCCTTGTTGCCAGCACTATCATAACTCTCTTTTGTATCCTTTGAGGCTCCATAGACACTATGTGGGTTGTACATGGGTGCTAGAAAAGTCAAACAAATTATGTTGTGTTTTGAACTCTTGTTCCACTGGAATCGTAAGATTGTATGTATTCTGAAACTTAATAATGATGTAACTAATGAGATGATTTAGTAATGTATATATGATCTTCCTACTATCTAATTAATGAAAACATGCCTTCTCTTCATCATGAGTGAATTGTGTAGAAAGTGTCTAACAAGCATGGTCGACTAGGTCCACTCGGTTGAGTGCCGGTCGTGCTTCCCGAGGTTGGGGCGTGATAAAAGTACAATATCATCCCGATGATCTTAGCTGAGATGTACCGTGCTCTGGATCGGTGAAAGCATGGGTTCAGACAATTTGGGGATTGTAATCTATTGTTAAAAGTTTTGATGCGAAAACACTTATAGAGGAGTAAGTATCGCCATGAGCTTCTACGAAGGCCGTTGAATGACAACATAGCCAGTCATCATCTAACGAACATGTCATTCATCCCCGACAGCTTTGCAATTGTACTCCCCTTGTTTTTGTACGCGAAAGTACGTCATACGTCAGTTGATGTAAGATCGTAAATGAGATCCTCTTTGAAAGCCTATAAAGTGATTTAATGTTGTTACACCTCGTACTTCAGACGTCATTGCTATTATAGGATTATCTACCGTTAACTCAAAAAGGACGAAATCCTGCTAGAAGGATAAAAAAGGTTTACCGAAGTCTTAAGTAAGTTAAGATAAATATGAGACTTTTCAATCACGATTTAAATGATTTTAAAGTCATGATATGACTATATATGATGTTTGTATATGAAGTATAATGTTTGGGAAAAATCGGATTTACGTTGCGGAAAAACCGACTAAGGATTTGCCTTGTAATGAAGCATTTTGAGGATTACATTTAATGTGTTATATGAGGTATTTTTGGGACATATCATTTACAAGAATGAAGGGCTTGGAACATAGTTTCCAACGGACCAAACCATTTATTCATACAACATCGGGATAGAGAAATATGGAGTTTTAAAGTAGGGTCACCATGTCACATTGCCGCACTTCGAAGAAACTGGCACGTTTATAGGCTACATTGCGATACAATTTTTTCCCAATATATTGAGAGTTACATGGATATCCTTATATGAAATTAAATCTCTATGTGTATTGTTCCCAACGCTGCAAATGGTTTGCTAATACGATAATAGAGTAGAGAGATATAAGTGTCCGAAGTGGCACTGCTCAAGATTGAGGGTTATTGTGAGATTAGTTGAGATGGGGTTTCTAGTTGTAGCTGCTGTCCAAGGTATGTATAACAACTTCTTGATTGTTCCTAAGGTTAATCTTGTGTTGTATGTATTGTTTGAGTGAAAAAACCATAAGATGTACTTGAAGGAAAAAGGGATACGGTTGTTTTTTTGGTTGGACTGTTTTGTGGCTAAATATATGGTTTGTGGTGGCTGAAAATTATGAGAAATAATTTAATAATGTTCTAGTTGTTGTTGTTAATCTTTCCTGACGAAAAAACAAGTGATTGACGAAAAAAATTAAGGTGCTAGACGTATGAGGCTGTTTTGGAAGGCATTTTGTGGATGTTTTAAACTAGAAATAATATGGTACAAGTATGGTGTTCTGAAGCTTGTAAACTAATTTATGGAATAAGAGTTGGATTCAATTTATATCTTGTTATGAGTAAAAACGAGCTTGCAGCTCAATGTGATTGTTAAGACAATCGGAGAAACTAATATTGGATTATATTGTTGTTATTGTTATTGATGGTTATAGTTGTTGTTGTTGGGATGTTGATGAACCTTAGTGGTCTTTGGGATGTATTAAAAATAGGGGAATTTCTGCTCGATTTTCCTTAAGTCATACGACTACCCAAATACGATGGTACGACATTATATGTTAACAGTAATATCATTTCACTTTGTAGATTCAAGAAGTTATGTTGATCTTGGTTGAGTAATAAGGAAGAGATCATACATGTATGTTAAGGCTAAGCTCTTCCTTCATTTGGGCATGAGCTTGTAATTACATATGTTTGATAACGAGGCATAAAGTGAAGTTCATACTCCCGAATTTATATACATTATCCTAGACGCCTAAGTTACAATATTCTCCCTTATCTGGACTTCATATTCAATTGAGTATTGTCTTCTTCCAGTGAAGAGAGTAGAGAGTCTATATATATAGTATTACAGTATTTTCAAACCATCGAGGTATAACCGATGGGCAGGCCCCTATTGGGAAACCTCTGATCAGATGGTAAGTTATATACCGAGCCTATTGTGGCTGAGTGCCTATGAGCGAGCACAGAATGGCCGAGATACAAAGCCTAGTATGACCGAGTGCCTATGAAAGAGCCTACTACGACATAACAGTTACACATACTGAGCCTTATAAGACCGAACAATTATTTTACTTACTATATTGAGAGAGTTGAGTCAGTATTAGCAGGTAAGCACATCTTCAGATTATCTTTGACTTCCAGTCACTTTCAGCTTTCAGTTATTCAGTTGCCTTACATACTCGGTACATTATTCGTACTGATGTCTTTTTTGTTGTGGACGCTGAATTCATGCCTGCAGGTTTAGGTAATCAATTTGACGAGCCCTCATAGTCGACGAGGTTAGCATTCAACGAAGGAGTGGTAAGACTCCACTTTATTCGGAGTGCAGCCGGGTCTATAAGTCATCGTGTCAGAGTTATGCTACAAACATATGGTTAGGTCAGGGCCCTGTCCCATTTGATGTTGAATAATCTTAGAGTCTTAGTAGACATACAGGTTCATTGTATAGTATGTCAGAGGCCTTATGTGGGAAAACACTGTATCAGCGAACCATCGTATTTAATACATGAATATATATATATATATATATGAGTTTGTTGATTTCCCACTTACAGTTGTACAGTATGAGTTGTGGCCATGTTGGCCCATGATAGTTACAAAAGAAATGAGTTCAGCCAACTCGACCTAAGTATGTTTTAGTTTTGGCAGAACGATCATGAGTTACAAAGTGGTTCGCTCGGGCCAGCATGACACCGGGTGCTAGCCATGCCTACCTATGGAGTCTACAAGCCGTGTCTAGTAGCGTCTTGTTTATGGGTGTGTTTGCACCACATTAATAAGCAGGAAATTACATGGCATTTAGGACTGTCACTCTTTTTTCTTACTCTAGATCGTGTGGTAGAGCTCAGTAGTAAGAATCCGAACTCCTAAATTCTATTTTATTCGTATTACATCAATACCTACATCCATAAAGACTCTTGGTAAGAGATTGAATGTGGTTGTGGAAGAGTTGAGTGAGAGTAACTCGATTTTGCATCATACTTATGCTGAGTAAATGTGAGGTATTCATCAGATCATGGGTGTACTAAGATGTTTAAGCTTCTTTATAAGGATTATAAGGTAAGAATACCTATCCACTCCTATAGTAAAAAGGATTAAGAGAATCAGAAGGTAGACACAAGTTTCAACAAGTAAAAGAAGCAAGGTGAAAAAGGGTACGAGGTACCCAGTTAATGAAGATTAACAGTACATACAATTCAAGCAGAGAAATATAAGCATTCTGAGTTAGTCTCGACAGTAACAAAGATATATACAATTATCCATACCCATCTCAATTATGCCATAAGGGAGCTGGCAGATATAGTTTAAGAGAAGGATGGGACACCGGGATCAAGTTGGGGTTAGAGTAACCAAAAATTGTGGATGGATTGTTAGCATTAGTTGATATTTCCGAAGGATAGTGCAAATGTGGTAATAGATATTCTTATGAGACACCCAGATGGTGAACTGTAGAATAGTAAAATCACCTATGAATACTATAATATTCAAAAATATTAAAAGATATGTAGTGGGATCCTATTAGAAATAAATATTTACCTTAGTATGACTCCATCCCCGAGTAAAAAAAAAAGAAAAAAGGGGATTGTTAGGCATTCCGAAGAGCTAGTGAGATGAAGCAAGGGGAGCTAAAAGTGAAAGAACATTCTTCTAAAGTTTTCAGGAGAAAGTAATAGACAAAAATATTAAGCGGAGAATAAGAAGACAGTGAATGAAACATTATGATTAAGATTGATAAATGGATAATAACGGTAAATCAAAATATTGCACAGTGACAGAGTCTATTTTCAAGTGAAGGAAAACACAAGAGATAACAAGCCTTAAGGCAATAAAAAGAGTATAAGCCATAAAGTCATATCCCTATTTCGAAAAATGAGTTGGTGACTCCAACTTGATTACCACAAGGAAATGTTAGACCCCCTGAGTAATAGAAATCAGTATGGGATAGTAAACAAGATATATTAAACATGAATTAGGGATCGGAAGATTTGATAATAGTCGACATTGTGAGAATTTCAGAGATCGCGTTTCAACAATAAATGAATAGACAACATAAGAATGACCTTTAAAGTTCATCCGGGAATACTCTTTTAAAGCAAGCACGGTGAGCAGAGTTAAGCTTAAGGGACTAAGAGTGCCAGTTACACTAAGTGTAACCCTTGTGCATAAGAAATTCAATCATCTCTAGTATAAAGGGGTTACCGCAAGGAGAGTAAGTTGTCAGTGAAGATGTGAAAAGAAAAAAATGCGAAATATGAAGAGATAACTATGGAATAGTAAAGGAAGAATGCGGTAAAAAGGCAAACTAAACGAGATTGCATTTATTTATATCCTAGGGCTTAAAGGGGAGTATGCCCTGATCTTTGAACTTATTCATCGAAAAATTTCGTAGATGGTAAGGAAAATATTAAGGCATTCACAAGAGCTATAGCTTATGAGACTGATAAGAACACCAGTAAAAGTTTGAGGACAAATGTTCCAGAGGGGGGAATGATGTTACTGTCAAGCCCCAAAACCGAGGGACGAGACGGGCGCCTAACCAGAAGGTCCCGGTCAAGCGGACCTGGATTGCCTTTCTCGCCGACGCATTACCCCGTGTTGATAGTATACAATATTTCACATGAAATAGCAAATTAAATTCAAAGAATGAGTTTACAACTTAAGTTCATTTCTTCTTCTAACATTTTTAACATTTAATACAAAACGCACATTCTAAGATACAACACTCCCGATACGGGATTGCGATTAAGAACGAGTACGACAACTACCCAAAATACATATATACAACCCACATAATGTCTACGGAGCCTCTATGAGTACTAAGAGTTTACATAGACTTGCCGGGAACAAGGCCTCAGCTATACTTTTAAAGACATAAAATATACAAAAGGGAATAATACAGTCTACACACGACCCCGAGAGGGAATGAGGCTCTCCAGAACCGCTGAAGGAATGAAGAGAAGGTACCACTATCGGCGGTCGGAGCTACCTGCTATAGGACCACTTACATCCATATAAAAGATGTGTCTCCCCTGGAAAAAGGGACGTTAGTACCATGGAATAGTACTAGTATGTATGAACAAACTTTACTCTATGTAAAATCGAACAATACACATATAAGAGGCAGTTAAAGAAACCAAACAAATATTGCACAGAGATACAGAGAATCACAAATGAGGTTTCCACAGTTTCTTATTTCAATTGTTCCCCTGTTGTAGCGCGCAATCCGATCCCACCGTACAATCACATTTCACCCTTATTACTTCTCAACCTTATTTCTTTTGTTGCGGCGCGCAACCTGATCCCACCGTACAATCATATTTCACCCTTATTTCTTCTCAATCTTATTTCTTCTGTTGCGGCGCACAACCCGATCCTACCGTACAATCTCATTTGATAGCAACAACAACAACCAACGATTCAATCATAAAGATTTTCATCATTAAGAGTTTACAAATAACCAAGAGAAATCAAGGGCACAATAATCCTTACCAAAAAGTGAGTTACATATGGTATTGCCACAGTCATTTAGCTCAATTAAATCAATCTACAATTCATTCCCATCATATACTACACACCCTTTAGCACTTAGATAGATTCAACAATTGGGTTCGTTATCATTTCTTTCATTAAGTTTCATCCTTTCATCCCAATATGGTCAAGCATTTAACGAGTTTTGCACATAATAGAGTAAGCACAAAGAATCACCTTTCACAATCTCACATAGCATGGTGGCATGAAAATCAACTAAGACGATCAGTGAACAAAATCTTACGCCTCAATACCTTAGAACTATCATTTCACATATGCATAAGCAAGGAACTCATACCGAATGCTCGGACACCAACAAGATGACTCTACAAAGATTAAAGTTAGCCATACATACCTCTAGTTGGAATTTCCCTTTAATTTCTATCCCAAATCACCAGACCTTTTAACGCCTTCAATATAATTTATAACATGACACATTCAAACTTAGAGTTAGGAACCTTGAACTCACTTGGGCATTTTATGAAATACTATATGGTCCTTTAGATTAACTAGCCCCCTTTTTAGTGAAAGGTTGCCCTACCCTACTTCCCTTTGCTACACTATAGTAGATTATTCACATACATGAAAGGTCTTAACTTTCCTCTTCAAGAACCAACATATGTGTGTTCCATACTAACTAAAATCTAAGAATTTGGGGAAATGGGGTGAAGACTTACCACTTATGGCGAAGAAGATGACGACTACTCGATTAATTCCAGGCCTGAGTAGAATGGAGGACCAATTTGTGGAAGATGAGGACTTCTCTAACTAGAACCCACTCTCACTTCTCTCTATTTTGATCAGATAGTCTTTAAAAATGAAGGGGAGGGGTGTTTTATTAAACTGGGGGTCGAGTTTTAAAATTAGGAATTAGAAGCCCCGAAGCAGGTATACGATCAGGAATGCGATCGCATTCCTGTTATGCGGTCCGCATACCTGTCGCATAAATGTCCTTCAGATGGGCTAAAAAGGAAAGCAGACTGCCCAGGTATGCGACCACTATGCGGTCCGCATACATGTTATTCGATCGCATAGTACGTCGCATAACTCCCTCCGCAAAAATAGAGGTGCAAGAATTAGACAACTATGCGACCCGCATTCGTGAAATAGAATCGCATTATGGGCCGCATAGCTGTCCTAAAAATGGACAGCAACTGTCCAAGTATGCGACCACTATGCGGTCCGCATACCTGTTATGCGATCACATAGTACGTCGCATAAATCCCTCTGCAAAATAGAGGTGCAAGAATGCGAGAACTATACAGCCCATATTCGTGAAATGCAATCGCATTATGGGCCGCATAGCTGTCCTCAAAATTGACAGCAACTTTCCAGGTATGCGACCATTATGCGGTCTACATACCTGTTATGCGATCGCACTATGCGATCGCATAACTCCCTCCGCAAATTGAGAAGTGAAAGAATGCGACAACTATGTGGCCCCACATTCATGAAATACGATTCAATTATGGGCCGCATAGCTGTCCTCAAAATGGACAACAACTGTCCAGGTATGCGACCACTATGCGGTCCACATACCTGATTTGCGATCGCATAGTGGACCGCAGACCCGCACAATTTTGGAAAATTTTGTCTTTTAAGTCCTGGGGTACCTTTTACTCCAAAAGGGTCTGATTTAAGATTTAATACCGATATAACAATATGGGGACCTACCCAGACATCATTTTTAGTCAAGAAAATTTATGGGTCTTTACAGTTACACCCCATGTTTTTGTATGCGAAAGTACGTCATAAGTCAATTGATGTAATCTCGGCTTATAGTTTCTTTTGGTCTTTGTACCTCAGACTTTTGTTGTAGCAAATCACTGTTGTACATTGTATTTTCAGTCTTAGATGCTGATGAAAGTTGACTCCAGGTTTTGGGGAAGTGTGTATTTGTTTATCTCGTTTTGATATTTTTAAAATCTGCTAAATTTTTGTGAAATTATGGGATATGTTGATAATATGAAATGGTTGGCTAGCCTAGTTCCATGATAGGCACCATCACGGACAAGTTGGTATCAGAGCCTATGTCACATAGGACTCAACGATCATGAGCAGGTTTAGTAGAGTCTTGCGGATCGGTACGGAGACGTCTGTACTTATCTTTGAGAGGCTACATAACCTTTAGGAACAATCTCATTTTTTTGAATTCTATTGTGCCATTTGATTGATTCTGGAAAACTGAACTTCTGTTATTTCATTCTCTCACAGATGGTGAGGACTCGCGCCACCGATCAGGGCGATCAGCCACCAGCTAGACCAGTGATGGGTCGAGGCCGTGGTTGAGGTAGGGGCCAGCCCGTGCAGTAGCTAGGGCAGTTCCAGTTAATCCCCCTACAATTCAGGGTCAGATTCCCGCCACAGATACTTCAGCGGGGCAGGCTCAGGCACCGATAGTGCCTATTGTTATTCCAGGTCTTCAGGAGACTTTGGCCCAGATATTGACGGTGTGGACCACTCTTGCTCAGGCAGTTGCCGCTACTTCTCAGGCTGGGGGAGGAACTTAGAATCCAATTGCCTGGACACCTGAGCAGACTACTCATGGCCAGCAGACACCGGGGGCAGTTCTAGCCCAGCCGGTCCCTCCAGTTTAGGACTCCGTGGTCCCAGCAATGCTAGGTGATGAGCAGCGTAGGTTGGAGAGGTTTAGTAGACTACAGCCTCCGACATTTAGTGGTGCTGAGGGCGAGGATGCCCAGAGTTTTCTAGATAAGTGCCAGAGGATGCTGCGTACTGCTGGGATTTTGGAGACAAGTGGGGTCTCATTTGCTACTTTTCAGTTCTCAAGTGCTGCCTTCACTTAGTGGGAGTCTTTTGAGAAGCGTAGGCCTGTTAGTTCAGCACCTTTTACCTGGTAGCCCAGTCTCACTAGGAGGAGCAACGCAGGCATTTTGAGCAGCTGCGTCATGGGGAGCTGTCAGTGATGCAGTAACGGATGCGGTTTTCAGAGTTGGCTCATCATACCACCGAGTTGGTCCCAACTGGCAGGGAGAGGATTCAGAGGTTTATTTATATATGTCCTTACTTATCAGCTCCGCCTTTTCATGACCCGGGAGAGAGCATTAGATGCTACATTCGAGTAGGTTGTTGATATTCCTTAAGATATTTAGTCGGTTAGCCACCAGGAGCGGGTAGAGAGGGAGGCCAAGAGGCCTCGTGGATCGGGTAGTTCTAGTGGTGCTCCTTCCAAGGGGCAGTTTCAGCATGGCAGGGGCCGTTCATTCAGCCTCCTCGGTCAGGCCACCCAGCCTATAGTGGTGCATCTTCGGGGCATGGTCCCCATGGTTTTCAGCTAGGCCATTCTTCATTCTATGCCCTTCCAGCCTAGAGTGCAGCTCGAGCACCATCAGTTCAAGGGTCTTATATGCATGGTTCTCCTAGTTGCCATTCTGGTGCCAGGGGTTCATTCCAGTCCTAGTCTCCAGCTCCAGGGAGCTGTTATGAGTGTGGAGAGTTCGGGCATATGAGGAGGCAGTGTCCTCGTCTTCTTGGAGGTCAATCTCAGCTGAGGAGCCACCCTTCGACATCAGCTCCAGTTACTGCACCACCCACCCAGGCAGCCAAGGGTGGTAGTCAGTCAGCTAGAGGCCGCCCTAGAGGGGGAGGTCGAGCAGGTGGAGGTCAGGCCCGTATGTATGCCTTTCCAGCTAGGCCAGATGCTATGGCCGTCGATGTAGTGATCGCAGGTATTGTCTCAGTCTGTTCCCGAGATTCTTTGGCTTTATTTGACCCTGGTTCTATATATTCCTATGTTTCTTCATTTTTTCCCATTTCCTGGATATGCCCCGTGAGTCCTTAGTTACATCTGTTCATGTGTCGACTCTGGTGGGCGATAGTGTTGTTGTGAACCGTGTGTATCGGTCGTATGTGATATGCATTGGGGGTATGGAGAACCAAGTGGACCTGCTGTTACTCAGCATGGTTGATTTTGATGTGATATTAGGCATGGACTGGTTATCTCTGTGTCATGCCGTTCTTGATTATCACGCTAAGACCGTGACCTTTATCTATGCCCAGATGTCCGATGGTTGAGTGGAGAGGGTCTTCTGATTATGTGCATAGCAGGGTGATTTCCTACCTGAAGGCTCAGCGTATGGTTGAGAAGGGGTGTTTATCATATCTGGATTTTGTGAGGGATGTCAGTGCTGAGACTCCCGCTATTGATTCTTGTTCCTGTTGTCCGTGACTTTCCAGACGTGTTTCTTGCAGTCTTGCCAGGCATGCCACCTGACAGGGAGATTGATTTTGGTATCGACCTAGTGCCAGGCACTCAGCCTATTTCCATTCCACCTTATTGTATGGCACCAGCAGAGCTAAAGGAGTTAAAGGAGAAGCTTCGGGAACTCCAAGATAAGTGGTTCATTTGGCCTAGTGTGTCACCTTGGGGTGCACCGGTGTTGTTTGTAAAGAAGAAGGATGGTTCTATGCTTATGTGTTGACTATCGACAACTGAATAGAGTTATGGTGAAGAACCGGTATCCCTTGCCTCATATGGATGACTTGTTTGATCAGTTGCAGGGGGCCAGAGAATTTTCTAAGATTGACTTGCGTTCCGGCTATCATCAATTGAAGATTCGGGGGCCAGACATCCCAAAGACTACTTTCAAGACTAGATATGTTCATTATGAGTTTCTTGTTATGTCATTCGGGCTGACCAATTCCCCAGCAGCCTTTATGCACTTGATGCACAGTGTATTCTGGCCTTATCTGGATTCTTTCATCATAGTGTTCATTGACGATATCTTGGTGTATTCCCGATCTCGGGAGGATCATGAGAAACATTTGAGAGTTGTGCTTCAGACCTTGAGAGAGAACACATTGTATGCAAAATTTTCGAAGTGTGAGTTCTGGCTTGATTCGGTAGCATTCTTGGGGCACGTGGTGTCCAGCGTGGGTATTCAGGTTGATCTAAAGAAGGTAGAGGCGGTGCAGAGATGGCCTAGACCATCATCAGCTACTGAGATTCGCAGTTTCCTTAGTTTGGCAGGGTACTACCGCCATTTCGTAGAGGGATTTTCATCTATTGCAGCACCTATGACCAGACTAACCCATAAGGGTGCTCAATTCAGGTGGACTGAGGAGTGTGAGGGGAGCTTTCAGAAGCTCAAGTCAGCTTTGACTACAACTCCGGTATTGATTTTGCCTACGGGTTCAAGTTCTTATACAGTTTATTGTGATGCCTTGAGAGTTGGCCTTGGAGCGGTTTTGATGCAGGACGGTAGGGTGATTTCCTACGCATCTAGACATTTGAAGGTGCATGAGAAGAATTATCCAAGTGCAAAATCTTGAGTTAGCAGCTATTGTTTACGCCTTGAAGATTTGGCATCATTATTTGTATGGAGTGCATTGTGAGATTTTCATCGATCACCGTAGTTTCCAGCATCTCTTGAGTAAAAGGATCTGAATTTGCATTAGAGGAGGTGGTTGGGGCTTCTCAAGGATTATGACCTCACTATCTTATATCATCCGGGGAAGGCCAATGTAGTGGCTGATGCCCTGAGTCGCAGAGCGGAGAGCTTGGGGAGTTTAGCCTACCTTCCAGTGGCAGAGCGGCCTTTATCACTTGATGTTGAGGCTTTAGCAGGTCTGTTGGTGAGATTGGATCTATCAGAGCCTCCACGAGTATTGGCTTATGTAGCCTCCAGGTCTTCTCTTTATGATCAGATCAGAACACGCCAGTATGATGATCCACAGTTGCTTATTCTTCAGGACAGGGTCCGTCGCGGTGATGCCAGGGATGTGATTATTGGTGATGATGGGGCCATGAGTATGCAGGGCCGAATTTGCGTGCCCAATGTGGATGGGATTCGAGGTTTGATTCTAGTTGAGGCCTATAGTTCGCGGTATTCCATCCATCTGGGTGTCGCAAAGATGTATCAGGATCTGAGAGAGAATTATTGGTGGAGAGAGATATTTTTGAGTTTGTCGCTCGGTGTCTCAACTATCAGCAGGTCAAGTATGAGCACCAGAGGCCAGGTGGACTGCCTCAAAGATTTGATATTCTGGAGTGGAAGTGGGAGCAGATCACCATGGACTTCGTAGTTGGACTCCCACGGACTTCAAGGAGGTTTGATGCTATATGGGTTAATGTGGATCTGCTGACCAAGTTCGCGCACTTCATTCCTGTTGGTACTACTTATTCTTCGGAGCGGTCAGCTGAGAGTTATATCAAGGAGATTGTCCGATTGCGTGGGGTTCGAGTTTCTATCATTTATGACAGAGGTACTCAGTTCAGATCTCAGTTTTGGAGAGTCGTACAGAGAGAGTTGGGTACTCAGGTCGAGTTGAGCACATCGTTTCATCCTCAGACCGACGGGCAGTCGGAGCGTACTATTCAGATTTTGCAGGATATGTTGCGTGCATGTGTCATTGATTTTGGGGGTTCGTGGGACCAGTTTCTGCCATTCGCGGAGTTTGCATATAATAATAATTATCAATCGAGTATCCAGATCTCCGGTTGGTTGGTTTGAGCCGGGGCGAGGCTAGGCTATTGGGCACAGACTTCGTTCAGTATGCGTTAGGTAAGGCAAAGTTGATTAAGGAATGGCTTCACACAACGCAGTCTAGGCAGAAGAGTTATGCGGACCGGAAGGTCCGTGATGTGGCTTTCATGGTTGAGGATAAGGTGTTGCTGAAGGTGTAACCCATGAAGGGTGTTATGCGGTTCGGGAAGAGGGGATAGTTGAGTCCCAGGTTCATTAGGCCAGTTGAGGTGCTTCAGAGGATTGGGGAGGTGGCTTATAGACTTGACTTGCCTCCCATCTTGTCGAGTATTAATCCAGTGTTCCATGTTTTGATGCTTCGGAAGTATGTTGATGACCCGTCTCATGTTTTGGACTTCAACATTGTTCAACTCGAGGGTAATATGTCATATGAGGTATAGCCACTAGCTATTTTGGGTCATCAGGTCAGAAAGCTGAGGTCTAAGGATATAGCTTCAGTGAAGGTTCAGTGGAGAGGACAACCGGTAGAGGATGCCACGTGGGAGGCCGAGCGGGATATGCGGGACATATATCCTCACTTATTCGAGACTCCAGGTATGTTTCTAGAACCGTTCGAAGATGAACGTTTGTTTAAGAGGGGGATGATGTAACGGCACGACCGGTCGTTTCGTGAGATTAGCCTCGTTTCCCCCATTTCTGCTTTATCATATATTTCTTAGCATGTTTATGTTGTGTTGGGTCGGATGGTTTGGGTTCGGAGTGGTCGTGGTGAGAATAGAGGCACTTAGCCTCTTAAAGTAGCCTAATAGTTCAAAAGTCAAACTGAGAACTGACTTATTGGTAAATGACCACCGAATGCGGATTTTATGGCTCGGATAGCTTCCCTAGGTGATTTTGGACTTAGGATTTTGTTCGGAATGAAGTTTTGATGTCCGGTGTAGAATTAGGCTTGAATTGGTGAAGGTTAGGTTTTGGCGATTTTCGGCCGGTAGTGAAAAATAGGCTATAGGGTTCGGAATGGAATTCAGACAATTAGAGCAGGTTCGTAATGTCATTTTTGCATATGTGTACAAATGTTTTGGTCAACCGGATGTCTTTTGGTTGGTTTCGGCATCATTGGCGAAAAATAGAAGTTTCAAAGCTCATAGGTTTGAATTTGATGTAATTTTGGTGTTTTCGTGTAATTTTTTGTGTTTCCAAGGCTCGACTACGTTTGAATGATGCTATGGGATGTGTTTGTAGCCCCGAGGGGCTCGGGATTGATTTCAGATGGTTGACGGAGGTTTGAACTTAGGAAATCTGCAGCAAATAGCTGCTGGTGTTAAGCTATTGATGTGGCTGCACCTGCGGATGGGCAGCCGCAGGTGCGAAGGTCCATGCGCAGGTGTGAAAAGAGGCTAGGCAGGAGGAGTCCGCAGGTGCGAAGAGTTGGCCGCACCTGCGAAGCTGCATGTGCGGAAAAGGGACCGCAGGTGCGAGAATTGGACTGTTAGTGGGTTTTCGCAAGTGCGCATCTGGGACCGCAGGTGCGGATCCACAGGTGCGGATTAACTGGGCAGAACAATATAAAATGGTACCTCCGCGAAATTTTTGTCATTCTTCCATTGTTGCATGCGGGTGGAGCTTGTTTGAGAGCAAATTTAAGAAAGAATTTGAGGTTCTTCGGAGGAGGTAAGTTGCCGGATTATAAAACTCGTTTCTATGCTATTTTGTTCGGATTAGGCTTGTAATTTGAAGGATTAAAGTAGAAAAAGTTCGGAAAAATGGGAGGAGGTTTGGAAAATTCTTTCGGCGATTTGGGTAGGCAATTGTGGTCTGATTGTGGTGTTCTTGGTATGTGTAGAATCGTGGGAGGACGAGGTTTGCAGTGATGTAAATTTTATCGAATTCCGAGACGTGAGCCCGGGGCTCAGATTTGGCCAAATTTCGAGAATTGTATTAAAATTTATATCTTTCGATTGGGTTTTCTCCGTTAGCGTGTATTGATGATGTTAATCTGATCTTGGTTAGATTCGGAGCATTTGGGAGCCAATTCGAGGGGCAAGCGCATCGCGGAGTAGCTTTTGGGCTGTTTTGAGGTATGTAACGATTGTAACTCTAAATCTGAGGGTATGACACCATGTTATTTGTTATTGTTTTGATAAATGAGGTGACATACATGCTAGGTGACAAGCGTGGGCGCGTGCACCGATAGGGATTGTGACTTGGTCCGTCCCGTAGCGACTATTAAGCACCGTATTCGATTTGAAACCTTACGACATCCTGTCTGTTAGAAGTTTATACTTGTTTATAGGCCGTGAGCCATGTCTGGGGCCTTGTGCCGATATGTTTAGACCCTCATGGGTATTTTCCATGTTTGGGGCCTTGTGCCGACCTGTTTAGACCTTCAGGGGGTAATTTTACACTATTCTACAACTAACCTGTTAGTTAATTGTGAACTCAGTCATTGTTTCATACTTGTTATTATTTTCACTGTAATCACAGTGCTTGAAAAACTCTGAAAAGTATTTTGGTCTGAGTCCCGTAAGTCGAGATAACTTGCCCAAGCGGCTTGTGAGGGTGACTGAGTCAGGCCGAGAGACGAGTATGTGAGGATGGTTATGGGACGGGCTGCACGTCGCAACAATATATGTGTTATATATTATATGTGGGTCGGGCTGCACGCCGCAGCAATATAGATTATACATATGGATCAGGCTGCACGCCGCAAAAATATATGTTATATATGAATCGGGCTGCACGCCACAACAATATGCATATTGGATCGGGCTGCACGCCGCAACAGTTATAGCGCTTGGGTTGAAAGATCCCCTCCAGGAGTCTGTACACCCCTACTGAGCACAGTCGACTATTATATGGATCTGACTGCACGTCGCAACAGTATAAGTATATATGTATGTATAAATGTAGTGGAATGGGCTGCCCGCCGCAGCATTTGTGTGTGTTCATGGTACTTACTGAGTACGAGTGTTAAGTGAGAGTATGAGATATTGATGGTGGAGTCACGAGTGACTGAGAGGCTTGCCCGAGAGGCTCTATTGTGAGTGATACTATGCCCAAGGGGCTTATATTTTATGAAAGTGATGTTTTCACTCTTCTTTAAACCGAGCCTCTGATAATAAATGTTGGACAAAAGTTTTCATACGAGATTTTTTTAAAATGGAAATCGGAGTTTTATGAAATATGGATTTTACATGATTTAAATGGCTTGTCACTACACTCAAGTTTTTAGTTACATTGATTACTTACTGAGTTGGCGTACTCACGTTACTCCATGCACCTCTGTGTGCAGATCCAGGTACCGAACCATCCCACTAGTTGATTTCCGGACGAGCCTGGAGTTGTTCGAGGATTGAGGTAGCTGCTCAGCGTCCCTATCTCACCTCCTTTCCTTCCCTCGAATTATATTCTCTTTTGGTGTTTTGTACCTCAGACTTTTGTTGTAGCAAGTCGTTGTTGTACATTGTATTTTCAGTCTTACATGCTCATGTCAGTTGATTCCAGGTTTTGGGGAAGTGTGTATTTGTTTATCTCTTTCTGATATTCTTAAAATCTGCTAAATTTTGGTGAAATTATGGGATATATTGATAATTTGTAATGGTTGGCTAGCCTAGTTTCATGATAGGTTCCATCACGGCCGGCTTAGGATTTGGGTCGTGACAGTGTTGGTCGTAGCTAGTGGCTCATCCTCCTTTCAGCCGACTTGGTGAGCCCTACTTCCTTTCGGGGTGCTGTATCATATATTTTTCATGTACATTGTATTTCGAGGTATAGTCGGAGCCTTGTTGCCGCATTTCCACATTACTCTTTAATTGTATTTAGAAGCTCCGTAGACAGGTTGTGGGTGGTGTTTGGTATTGGAAATTAAATTAGAAATATTGGTATTTGGCAAATATGTTTTTCATCACATCTATAAAAATTGTAATATTTTGGATATTATGGTTGAAATTGCTAATGGAAACAAATGGAAGTTGTTAATGAAATATTTACAAAGATTAATGGAGTTCATTTCCTCTTTGTTCATGAATTAGTTTGGGTAGAAGGAAACCTAACATGCTTGCTCGGTCGGGTTTACTCGGTTGAGCGCCGGTCGCGCACTTCGATTTTTGGGGCGTGAAAATTTATATCTTGTTATGAGTAAAAACGAGCTTGTCGCTCAATATGGTTGTTAAGATAATCGGAGAAACTCATATTGGATAATATTGTTGTTGTTGCTATTGTTGGTTATAGTTGTTGTTGTTAGGTTGTTGATGACCCTTAGTGGTCTTTAGGATTTATATAAAATAGGGGAATTGCTTCCTGATTTTCCTCAAGTTATACGACTAGCGAAATACGGGACTCTTAAAATTCTAATTTTATACCCGACCCCCAGTTTATTAAAACACTTACCCCCTTCCATTTTAACCATTTTCTGAACAAAATAGAGAGAGGGAAGAGAGAGTTCTTGAGAGAGAAGGTTCCATCTTCACCCAAAATTGATTCTTCACTATCACTCGGGCTTGGAAGTTATTGTGTAATTGTCATCTTCTTCACTCCAAGAGGTGAGTCCCCACCCCATTTCCTTTTAATTCTCCGGTTTTGGCTAAAAAAGGTAGAACACATAAATTGATTATTGAAGATCAAACCCGATACCTCACATGCATGTAAGTTAAACTATATAATCTAGTAAAAGGTAACGAGTTTGGGTAATTATTCACAAAAAGGGGGTGTTTGATAAAATTCCTAAATGAGTTCAAATTATGTTTATGGTTCCTACTTCTAAGTGAAATATGTCACATTGTGGAATAGATTGACGGTGCTGGACGGTCCGGTTATTTGTGATAAAAAAAATAAAGGAGAATTCCGATTCAAGGTATGTATGGCTAACTTTAATCTTTGTAGAGTTACCTTGTTGGTGTCCGAGCACATGGTATGAAATTCTTGCTTGAGCATATGTGAATTGATTGTCATGCTATGTCGAGGTGTACGAGTTCATTCTCTGATTTTTGTTAAGTCGATTACCATGTTAATTGTGATTATAAAGGGTGATTTCTTGTGCTTATCCTATCATGTGTAAGGTTCGTTAAATGTTCAAATATGTCGATATGGCAGTATGTGCTACTAAATGAAAGAATGTTAACGTACCCTAATTTGGGAATGTATCTAATTGCAAAGGGCCGAGTGTGGCAAATGTTGAAAAGTAACCGTGGATTGATTTAATTGAGTTAAATAGTGATGGCAACACCATACATGAAATTATTGTTTGGTAAGGATTGTTGTGCCTTCATTTCATATAGTTGTTGGTTGATATGAACTTATGTTCTTGATGATGAAGATCCCAATGATAAAATTGTTGGTTGTTGTTACTATCAAATGTGATTGTACGGTGGGATCGGGTTGCGCGTCGCAACACGAAGTAATAATGGTGGAGATGTAATAAGGGTGAGATGTGCGTGTACGGTGGGATCGGGTTGCGCACCGCAACAAATGAGCAATTGAAATGAGTAAATGTGGAATCTTCATTTGTGATTTTCTGTATATCTGTGTGGTACTTGTGTGGTTACCCTGACTATTTCCTAATTGTATACTGCTTGATTCTACTTAGAATAAACTTTGTTCATACATACTAGTACTATTCAACGGTACTAACGTTCATTTTGCCGAGGGCGCTACAGCTTTTATATGGATGTAGGTGGTTCCACAGCAGGTAGCTCAGACTGCCGATAGTGGATCTTCCCCTTCATACCTTTAGCAGATCCGGTGAGCCCCATTTCCTCTCAGAGCCGTGTGTAGTCTATATCATCTCTTTTGTATATTCTTATATCTTCTAAGGTGTAGCTGGGGCCTTATTGCCGGTAAGTATTGTGTAAACCCTTATTACTCTTAGAGGCTCCGTAGACATGATGTGGGTTGTACATACATGTACTTTGGGCAATAATTGTGTTTATTAGTAATCGTGGTCCGAATCGGAATTATTGTATGTTTTGTGATTACCAAATGTTGAAATGATAAAGGATGGAATGAAATCAAATGGTAAATTCATGCTTAAGTTCTAAATTTCTGATTCATGCAGAATAACGTATACTGTAAACACAGTATGGTAACGCATTGGGCAGTAAAGGAAATTCAGGTCCGCTTGATCGGGATTATCCGGTTGGGCGCCAGTCTAGTTCTTCGATTTTGGGGCGTGACAAACTTGGTATCAGAGCCTAAGGTTTTAAAAGTGTCGTAGGATGTCTCAGGCCGTGTCTAGTAGAGCCCTTCTTATCGGTGTGTTGTCGACCACTTGTATAATTATGGGGCTTCATGGACATTTAGGAAAATACCCTTTCATTGTTACTCTGTGTCATGCGATGAAGTGAAAGGTGAGAATATCTTTATCTAAGTCATGCATTGTCCCAATTTTCAGTAAATGGCACCCAAGAAGAGAGCTCGACTCAGCCTAGAGGCCAATGCCACCCTAGGAGTGGCCACAAATTCTCCAGCTGGTGGTGCGGGTGTGAATGATTCCCCGGCCACAAGCCAGCCCCACTCCTTTACTCCAGGCCAGACTATTCCTGTTCCTGCTCCAACGGGGGGTGCTGAAATCCCTCCCGCTGATGTTCCTAGTCCTTCCTCAGTCCCAGCTTCCAGTCCCGGTATTTCTGATGGGGACTTCAGGGGAGCTATTCAGATGTTGACTCAACTAGTGGCCTCCCAGGCCAAAAGATCTCATGTTGCCCCTGCGACCTCTAACGAGCAAGGGGATTCTTCAGGTTCCAGAGTCAACCAATTTCTGCGGTTAGCCCCTCCAGAGTTCACAGGCACCGACCTAGAGGCAGATCCTCAGGACTATATAGATGAAATGTACAAGGCTCTTCGGGTTATGAAGGCTAAAGAGACAGAGTGTAACGACCCGACCGGTCGTCTTGAGCTCTAGCGCGTCGTTCAGCGGTTTGAAGTCATGAGCAACTTTGTTTCATGTATTATGACTTGTAGAAGTGGTCGGAATTGAATTTCGGGAAGTTCGGAGTCAAATTGGAAAGAAATTCTCATTTCAGAAGCCTTAAGTTGGAAGAATCGACTAAGACTGGAATTTTGAGTAAACAACCTCGGAATCAAGATTTGAAGGTTCCAACAGGTTTATATGATGATTTTGAATGGGGGCGTATGTACGGATAGGGTTTTGGATAACCCGGGAGCGTTTCGGCGTATATTGTGGAAGTTAGCAGTTTAAAAGGAATTTCATACGTCTGCGTTGAAGTGGATTTCGGTGTTATTCATATCCGTTTGAGATTCCGAATCTGAGAATAACTCTGTATGGTGATTCTGGAGTTGGGAGCGCGATCAGAAGTGAATTCGGAGGTCCGTAGGTCATTTTGAAGTCATTTGGATAAAGATAGAAATTTGAAGGCTTTTGAGAAGTTTGACCGAGAGTTTGACTTTTTGATATCAGGGTCGGATTCCAACTCTGAAAGTTGGAGCAGGTCCGTAAGGTCGAATATGATTTGTGTGCAAAATTTGGGGTCAATCGGACGTTATTTGATATGTTTCGGCATCGGATGTAGAAGTTTGAAATTTCAAAGTTCATAAAGCTTGAATTGGAGTGCGATTCATGATTTTGACGTTGTTTGATGTGATTTGAGGCCTCGAGCGAGTTCGTATCATGTTTTGGGACATGTTGGTATAATTTGTTAAGGTCCCGAGGGGCTCGGGTGAATTTTGGAAGGTTTACGGAATGAATTTCGGACCAAAGAGTTGCTGAAATTTTCTACAGAAAGTTGTTTTGACAACAACTAGTGCAATCGCGGAGCCAAATTTGGAAGCTTATATTTCGAAATATAATAGGTTTCTGAAAATTTGCAAAATATAAAGTTATATCCCTTGCATTCTAGTTTCCAGAATGTTAAACCATTCATGATTTGGATATTTTATCAGAAAGTTATGATCGATTGAAGATGGCTAGTGGAGCAGTTTCGACCGAATTTTCTAATGCATGGAGCGGACTCATATCTCGGAATATATAAAGAGTTATATGGTGTACAACCTATCAAATTAAAGATATTCGAGTCTAGTTTCTAAATATTGAAACCGTTTGTCATTCAGATACTTCTACAAGGAGTTATGCGCGTTTTAACATAAGGTGTACATCAAGGAAAAATTGTAATAGGATGTACAACCTGCACAACGCAAGGTACGACTCGATGAAGCCTGGGCAGATTGTTTTAAACACGAGTTTTGGCCAATTTCTTTCATTTCTTTCACTTGGTTTGGAAAAATTTGGAGAGCTCAAGGAGGGATTTTCTCCAAGCAACATTAGGTAAGTGATTTCTTCCTATTTTTGAGTTAAATATGTGATCTTACATGGATTTAGACTTGCAAATTAGTATAATTTTTGGATTTTTTGGGGAAGACCTAGAATTTGGAAGTTTTGACTTTTACCATGGATTTGAGCATTAAAATTAGAGTAAATTGTATAATTGAGTTAGTAAAGCTATGGGTAATATCTTCGAGAAATTTCAGAATCTGGGCACGTGGGCTTGAGGGCATTTTGGTCAACTTTTCGAGCGGAGTTGGGAACTTATATAATTTGAATTTTTACAAGTATTAGAATAATTTGAATTTTTACAAGTATTAGAATTTCGGAGTGAGGTAAGTCTCATTTCTAACCTTGTGAGGGGGAATTGTCCTCATATGTGAACTAATCTAATATGTGCTACTATTTGTGGGGGCTACGTACACACGAAGTGACGAGAGTCCGTGCGTAGCTGCTATTATGTTTATGTCCGGGTTGTCTAGGACCCAAAATCATGTTCTATTTGTCATACTTCTAATCTTACTGATAAAATTAAAATGTTTTAACCTTATCGAACTTGGCAAATGAGTTTCTGGAAAAGAATTTAAATATTATCTTCATGACCATTAAAAGAGAAATTGTCATTTACTTAAGTACTTGATTTTGCCGATGTAGTCGGGGTGGATTGTTGGAATGTGCATGACTGTGTGTGACCGCTTCACAATTTATATTCCGCAAGTGGAGTGATTTCTTCCCCTACTCTTATGGGAGCGGGTCGTACGCCACATCGGGTTAATTGATGTCTCTATGGTTCGAGTCGTTCGACCCTTCGATAGTGCACAATTTACATTTATGTTGGTTCGGGCCATTGGACCCTCGGCATTGCTTATGCATGATATTACTGCGTATTTGCTGTGATTTTTACCTGATTACTGGCCTGGAAATTTTATACTGTCAACTGAAATGATGAGGATTTTAAAATGTTAAACGCGAAAGAAGTTGTTATTTATTGTCGCTACTTCTTAACTTGCCTATGATATCCATTCTTAGAGTCACCCTTGATTATATTAAATTGACCTCTAGCAAGTGTCAAATTCGACCTCTATTGTTGCCATGCAGAAGAATATTATGTTGTTTCAGTTCGGTAGTTGTGTTTCTGAGAACTTTGAGGCTATGCTCAGATTGTTATGATGCTTACGATTGGTTATCACGCGGTGTTGATATGATGGTAGAATGCTTGCCCATATGCCGGGGTAATGAATGACTTGAAGGGAGGTCTTCTCAAAGCGTAATTTCGAGATTTCAGTATTTTACTTCCGGAGGAGAAAGGGCAATTGGAATATGAATGTTAAAGTCTGAGGGATAAAGTAATAAGACTTGGCATTTTCAAGTAAGGTGGAATCGTCATCTGTGATATGGTATTGCCGTGCTTGATCGAATAGAGTGTGTTTTCGCCGGTGTTATGATCTTCTACGATTCGACTTTGGGGCGGGAAATTGTGAGATAGTATTGAAGAAGCGGCTGTCAAAGATCGCGGTGTGTGGTGGTTCAAGATTGAATAGGTATTTCCAATGTTGATGGATCGAGAAGGGGATCTTTGGAAGGGGTTGAAGTTAGTAGCAATCTATCGGGTCAAGTGCTACAAAGATAGATATTAGCCTACGGCAACGGCTGGGTAGCAATGGATGAGGAAGGACACGTGGGAAGTGTCAAGCAGTGGTTAAATTTCTAGAAAGCTAGGTGTAAGAAGCAAAGTCGAGTAGCTGCTTAAAGGAGTTAGTTTGACCAAAGTGGGAGAATGGAGGCGTAGCATTTGAGTTCTGTGGTATGATAGCTGCACATCTTGAGGATAAGTTTGTAGTGATTTGAGAATTTTAGTGGACGGTGATTGGGTCCATCATCTTAAATTGAAATATTGGCTATTTCACCGAAAGATTGGGTACAATACAGGGGAGTTGTTAGTATGTAGGAGGATGCAATGTGACTTTGGATTGGAAGGTTTTCTCGCATATTTAGTTAATGTCCATAAAGAGTGAACGGACTAGTATAGTTGGTGAATGAGAACGGGCTTAGGATGGGGTATTGATGTTGTAGTTATTGTTCCCCGTGCAGCGACATTGGAGGATGTCAGCATGTAATTTCCACAAGTGGGTTATCTCCTATGATCAGGTTAGCGGTCGTGTGGTTGGCAAGGTTTCTGTGAGAGGTTCTATTGACTATTCCGTAAGAGGCCAAATATATGAATGTTGCTAGAGATGCAGAGTGTTCATGAAATGCGAACGGAAGGATTTCAAGGAATTTGGCGAGTTGGTTATGCAGAATCAGGTCAATCTTGGTGGGTTCCAAAGTTGTATAATAGTAGCTTCAAGCTAAGTGGGAGAGGGTCCCACCGCTTATGATTTGGGTTGCATGGTTATCTACTGGTGAAAATTCTAGTTGTCGGCATAATGATGGGGTAATGTAGCCAAGGGAAGATGGCTGAAGTTGTAATTTAAGCAAAGGAATTGTTAGGGAGTGCTATAATTATCCTTGTTGACTTATGTTCAGGCTTTGGGAAGATTCAGGGCTTATGCTTCGTACAGAGATGATTTGCAAGGTAAGTTGGTCAGTCGGGTGCTTTATTAAGATGGGTGGTCAGGTGCCAGCGGAGCCGTGGAGTTGATTATATTCGGGACCATGCCAGAGTGGATGACTCTCAACAATGGTTCTAATGAATTCAAAGGTTACGAATGCGGTGTTTAAGGGTTTCAAGCCCGCGGTATGGCGAAGGATCGGGCTCTTGCAGCAAATTGTGATAGGAGGCTCGGAATGTTCCAAGATGTTTTCGGCTTGCAGTGTATTATTGGAGGAGTGACAAGAATAAACTCCGGATTTGAAGAAGGGATGCCAGTCAACGATGTGAATATGCATGCAAGGAGGAATGAAACGGTTCATGGTTCTGGAAACGAAGTGTCTCATGGAATGGAGTCACTCAAGGTAAGTGCGAATTGAGTTGCTATGTGTTGATTGGGGTTATCATTATTCCTGCGGTGAGTGCTAATTGAGTTGAGGTACGAGATGGGTCATGTTATATGAGCTTATGGAAAGTTTAATTGAATCTCACTGCGCGTGGCGGTGTTAGCGTATGGGCATTGCGAGTTATTGTTCATCTTGATCTATGGCTTGAGCCAAGTGGGGGAGTCTGCTGTTGATAAGTCGATTGCACGGCTGAGTGTCGTATTAGTTTCAGTTTGATGTATACGGGTGAATCAGTTATGTCTTGTAGAGGCGGAGTTTGAGGATTTCCATGTTTTGTGATTATGAGAATTCACTCATGTGTTGTGATGGTTCTCTTGAATTGAGTTAAGTAAAAGGTCTTTATATGATGAGGTGTTTACCCTATTGGCGGTTCAGGAGTTATGACGAGATTCATGTGCGAATACATATTGGCATGTTAGGTGCAGTGAACAGTATGAAATTTGGAAGCGAGGATCAAGGTTGCGGTTTGGTGTTGACGAGAATGTCACGAGCTCGGATGAGCAGGAAAGGGATTTGAATGTTTAGAGTAAGCTGGTTATGTCTTTGACGTCTCCTGAGAGCGGTGTTTTGTGAAACAGGATTTTCATACTGGTTATGAATTCTTGAATTGCTTTATGACGTTTGTATGGCCGGTGGTATGGAGGTGCAGACTTGTTACCTAGCGCATAAGGTCGTGGAAGCATATTCCACGAGAAGATTGTATGAGCATGACCTGTAGTCACTTAATTGATTGAAGGTTTGAACCAAGTATGAAGGATGTGGTAAGATGGCTTATTTGAGAGTTTATGCCTTGAGGGCGCTCAGTTCATTTGGTTGTGGATTGTGGTAGTTTGTCCCGACTATGACGGTTGTGCTTGTGTGTTATGAGAAAAGTGGTGTATTATGGACCCACGTAAGGCCATTAGCCTAGTTCAGTGCGAGCAGGGTCGACTCAAGGTTTATGGACGGATTTAATTATGATTATGGGCTCCATTTGAGTCAGGTGTGTTCATTTCGGTATAGCGCTTCTCATGGAGAGGTATTAGAACATCACATGTTGTTCCATTTTCGTTCATTTCATGTAATATTATGTTGTGTCGTGTGAGTTGTGAAACGGCTTGATAATTTCTTGTGTTGAGTTTCCACGTAATGATGGTGTTATATCGCATCTCAGTTGTGCTTGAGTTTTGTAGCACATGACTTTATCAGTCTCCCCAGGATGGTATTATGCACTTAGCGTGCTTGGGACCGATATTCGATATTTTGTGGTAATGACCGATTTAGCTCGGTAAGTATCTCTTTATATGGGTTTTATGTGTTGATCGAGTGGCACGCCGCCACGGGCATGTTATTTGGATCGGGTTGCGCGCCGCAATACTGTGATGTTGAGTAGTCTTTTCCTGAGTCATTTCTTTATGTATCATGTTCGAGTTGTGGCCTATTGGCGCGTTGTGGTATCATGTGAGACCGTTGGTCATGTTTGGGGTGATTTGTTGTCTGAGCAGTTCATACTGGGTAAGACGATATTGTTGGACCAGGGATCAGTGCAATGAGATTTTGTGAAGTGTATTAAAGGACAAATACTATTATTCGGTTCATAATGAGGTGATAATTCTAGTCGAGAGGAGAGATTCGATGATTGGTTAACTCTGTAGTTGGTTGTAAATTTATACGCCACTCCTCCATTGTGGTGGTATCGTAAGCGTTATAGCAGGACCTATATGTATGTCATGAAGTGCATCGGGAGCATCAGATTCGTGAAATTTTGGCTATTAAGGTTCAGGAATGTCATCGTGGTTAGATGATGAATTATGCGGTGCATGGTGCTAATTCAGCAAAGGTATGCAGTCATGTTCTGGTGCATCGTGTGGTAGTTGATACGGTGTTCATATATTGGAAACAGGTCTGGCAGAGGATTTCGGATGATGGAGACATGGTTATAAGGCCCTTTGCCTAAATAAAAGAGGGTATCTTCGGATTTGACCGAGCTAATGTACTCAACTGGGTTGTTGTAGCACGGGCAGGTGCACGAGGTGTTAAACGGCAATTTCTGATAACTCCAGAGAAGTTCTTGCCACGTTCGAGGACGAATGTATGTTTAAGTGAGAGAGAATGTAACGACCCAACCGGTTGTCTTGATCTCTCGCGTGTCGTTCAGCGGTTTGAAGTCATGAGCAGCTTTGCTTTAGGTATTATGACTTGTAGGTGTGGTCGGAATTGAATTTCGGGAAGTTCGGAGTCAAATTGAAAAGAAAATTCTCATTTCAGAAGCCTTAAGTTGGAAGAATCGACTAACACTAGAATTTGGAGTAAACGACCTCGGAATCAGGATCTGAAGGTTTCAGCAGGTTAGTATGATGATTTTGAACTGGGGTGTATGTCCTGATCGGGTTTTGGATAATTCGGGAGCGTTTCGGCGTATATTGTGGAAGTTAGCATTTTAGAAGGAATTTCATAAGTCTGGGTTGAAGTGCATTTCAGTGTTATTTATGTCCATTTGAGATTCCGAATCTGGGAATAGCTCCGTATGGTGATTCTGGAGTTTAGAGCGCGATCAAAAGTGAATTCGGAGGTCCGTAGGTCATTTAGAAGTCATTTGGCTAAAGATAGAAATTTGAAGGTTTTTGAGAAGTTTGACCGAGAGTTTGACTTTTTGATATTGGGGTCGGATTCCAATTCCGAAAGTTGGAGCAGGTCCATAAGGTCAAATATGACTAGTGTGAAAAATTTGGGGTCAATCAGACGTGATTTGATAGGTTTCGGCATCGGATGTAGAAGTTTGAAATTTCAAAGTTCATAAAGCTTGAATTGGAGTGCGATTCATGATTTCAACATTGTTTGATGTGATTTGAGGCCTCGAGCAAGTTCGTATCATATTTTGGGACATGTTGGTATAATTGGTTAAGGTCCCGAGGGCCTCGGGTGAATTTCGGAAGGTTAACGGAATAAATTTCGGACCAATGAGTTGCTGAAATTTTCTGCAGAAAGTTGTTTTGACAACAACTAGTGCAATCGTGGAGCTGAATTTGGAAGCTTATATCTCAAAATATATAAGGATTCTGAAAGTTTGCAAAACACAAAAGTTGCAGCCAAGCATTCTAGTTTCCAGAATGTTAAACCGTTCATGATTTGGACATTTTATCAGAAAGTTATGATTCATTGAAGATGACTGGTGGAGCAGTTTTGACTGAATTTTCTGATGCATGGAGCCGACTTTAGAAGCTCTTATATCGGAATATATAAAAACTTATATGGTGTAAAACCTATCACATTAAATATATTCGAGTCTAGTTTCTAAATCTTCAAACCGTTTGTCATTTGGATATTTCTACAAAGATTTATGGGCATTTTAACAGAAGATGTACATCAAGGGAAAATTATAATAGGATGTACAACCTGCACAGCGCAAGGTACAACTCGATGAAGCCTGGGCAGATTGTTTTAAACACGAGTATTGGCCCATTTCTTTCATTTCTTTCATTTGGTTTGGACAGATTTGGAGAGCTCAAGGAGGGATTTTCACCAAGCAACACTAGGTAAGTGATTTCTTCCTATTTTTGAGTTAAATATGTGATCTTACATGGATTTAGACATGGTTAAAACACTTACCCCCTTCCATTAAAACACTTACCCCTTCCATTTTAACCATTTTCTGAGCAAAATAGAGAGAGGGAATAGAGAGTTCTTGAGAGAGAATGTTCCATCTTCATCCAAAATTGATTCTTCACTATCACTTGGGGCTGGAAGTTATTGAGTTATTGTCATATTCTTCACTCCAAGAGGTGAGTCCCCACCCCATTTCCTTTTAATTCTCCGGTTTTGGCGAAAAAGGGTAGAAAACATAAATTGATTCTTGAAGATAAAAGCCGATACCTCGCATGCATGTAAGTTAAACTCTATCATCTAGTAAAGGGAAACGAGTTTGGGTAATTCACAAAAAGGGGGTTAGTAATCTAAGGGGTTACATAGCGTTAGATAAAATACCTAAATGAGTTCAAACTATGTTTATGGTTCCTAATTCTAAGTGAAATATGTCACATTGTGGAATAGATTGACGGTCCAATGATTTGTGATAAAAAAGTTAAAGGAGAATTCTGATTCAAGGAATGTATGGCTAACTTTAATCTTTGTAGAGTTACCTTGTTGGTGTCCGAGCACACGGTATGAAATTCTTGCTTGAGCATATGTGAATTGATTGTCCTGCTGTGTCGAGGTGTACGAGTTCATTCTCTGAATTTTCTTAAGTCGATTACCATGCTAATTGATATTCTGAAGGGTGATTTTTTTTGCTTATACTATCATGTGTAAGGTTCGTTAAATTTTCAAATATGTCGATATGGCAGTATGTGCTACTAAATGAAAGAATGTTAATGTACCCTGATTTGGGAATGTATCTAATTTCTAAGGGCCGAGTGTGGCAAATGTTGAAAAGAAACCGTGGATTGATTTAATTGAGTTAAATAGTGATGGCAACACCACACATGAAATTATTGTTTGGTAAGGATTGTTGTGCCTTCATTTCATATAGTTGTTGGTTGATATGAAATGTTCTTGATGATGAAGATCCCAATGATAAAATTGTTGGTTGTTGTTATTATCAAATGTGATTGTACAGTGGGATCGGGTTGCGCGCCGCAACACGAAGTAATAAGGCTGGAGAGGTAATAATGGTGAGATGTGAATGTACGGTGGGATCGGGGTGCGCGCGCAGTAGATGAGCAATTGAAATGAGTAACTGTGTAATCTTCATTTGTGATTTTCTGTATATCTGCGTGGTACGTGTGTGGTTACCCTGACTGTTTTCTAATTGTGTACTGCTTGATTCTACATAGAATAAACATTGTTCATACATACTAGTACTATTAAACGGTACTAACGTCCCTTTTGCCGGGGGTGCTACATCTTTTATATCGATGTAGGTGGTTCCACAACAAGTAGCTTAGATATCCCATAGTGGTGCTTCCCCTTCATAGCTTCAGCAGATCCGGTGAGCCCCATTTCCTCTCGGGGCCGTATGTAGTCTATATCATTTGTTTTGTATATACTATGTCTTCTAAGGTATAGCCGGGGACTTATTGCCGACATGTATTGTGTAAACCCTTAGTAGCATCTGTCATGTGTGATATCTATTGGGGGTTTTCAGACCCGAGTGGACCTATTGTTACTTATCATGATTGGTTTTTACGTAATATTGGGCATGGATTGGCTATCTCTATGTCATGTTGTTCTTGATTGTCACGCTAAGACTGTGACCTTAGCTATACCAGGTTTTCCCATGGTTGAGTAGAGAGGTTCTTCCGAGTATGTGCCTAGCAGGGTGATTTCCTACCTGAAGGCTCAGCGTATGGTTGAAAAGGGGTGTTTATCGTATTTGGCCTTTGTAAGGGATGTCAGTGGTGAGACTCCTGCTATTGATTCGGTACCTGTGGTCCGTGATTTTTTCGGACGTGTTTCCTGCAGACATGCCAGGCATGCCACCTAACAGGGACATTGAATTTGGCATTGACCTGGTGTCAGGCACTCAGCCTATTTATATCCCACCTTATCGTATGGCGCCAACGGAGCTAAAGGAATTAAAGGAGAAGCTTCGGGAACTCCTAGATAAGGGGTTCATTCGGCCTAGTGTGTCACCTTGGGGAGCGCCGATGTTCTTTGTGAAGAGGAAGGATGGTTCTATGCGTATGTGTATTGATTATCGGCAGCTGAACAGGGTTACGGTGAAGAACCAGTATCCCTTGCATCGTATATATGACTTGTTTGATCAATTGTAGGGTGCCAGGGTGTTTACCAAGATTGACTTACGTTCTGGCTATCATCAGTTGAAGATTCGGGGGCCCAACATCCCGAAGACTGCCTTCAGGACTAGATATGGTCATTATGAGTTTCCGGTTATGTCATTTGGGCTGACCAATGCCCCAACAACCTTTATGCACTTGATGCACAGTGTATTCCAGCCTTATCTGGATTCTTTCGTCATCGTGTTCATTGACGATATCTTGGTGTATTTCCGATCTCGAGAGGATCATGAGCAGCATTTGAGAGTTGTGCTTCAGACTTTGAGGGAGAAGAGTCACATTGTTGGATTGGTGGATTTCCACGTTAAAGTTAAGGCTTTATCCAAAAGATTTATCCACTAATTTCTTAATTAACTTTCTCCCATTAACCATTAAGAATTATCTCAAATTACTTAAAATACTAACCACTTTTAACACACTTTATACATCTTACTATCATGGTCATGTGGTACCTTGTGTGGCACTAGTCCATAAATATCGGGTATTATAGCTCGGACCGTATTTTATCCCAAAATTTTAAATTTTGCCGAAACTCATTTTCTTTTATTTTCTTACCCTCTCTCCTTCACGAATTTACAGGGACCTCGATTAACTTATGATGAAACTTTAATGTACGAAAATGCATAATATAACATTTCATTTCCGAGCTTATATCAGTTTACTTATGGCGTACTTCCACGTATGAAAACATGGGGTGTAAAATATTTATAGGCGAGGAAGAACATAAAAAAAATTACGTCGAGTATATGATGTATTAAGCTCGCAACTTTACAAAGAGTCAGAGGATCCTCCCTAAGTACTACAATGAAAGACTAGCTGGAGAAATAAGGAAGAAGGCTTCAACCTAAACATAGTAACTTGAAGAAGAAATGTTCATGTAAACACAACCTCATTACAACAGTGTATGCCATCCTTAAGAAAGTGGCACCTACCGTGGCTAATGAATGAGAAGTGAGAAAAATACAAAAGTGACATTTGAGATCATATGAGTCACACGGAATTCTAGTATTTGTGGGCACTAAGATAAGCCAATTATTCATGCCGCAGGTAGCACAATGACAAGGAAAAGTAATTGCTAGCGTTTAAAGAAAGCTGAGAAGGAACAGAAGGAATTATTTTATCAATGACCCATAGTTCACTACGTTATAAACACATTTATTATTTTGGAGTATTATCCATGCAGCATATATGTTGACATTCATACAACTGTAGAAGACTCCAATATAATTTAAAAGAAGGAATTGAGCCGAGGTCATAGACAAAGTATTGCATTGTTAGAAGAGTATATCATGGATACATCATAGCATCCATAAAAGGCTAAAATAAAAAATAATACCCTGAGCCACAGATTGGAAGATAGCTTAAGCCTACATAAAAGTTGAGAATGAAGAAGAAACTAAAGAGTTACGTCAATAAAATAAATCAGGGGTTATTGGACCGACATAATTATAGAAATCGTGATTGAAACCTATGCAGAATCACTCTTAATTTCAGAGGCACAAGAGAGATAGTACATCAGACATATTCTATAATGGCTCTATGATAAAGCCAGTTTGAAGAGTACCAGCCGCATAGGAAGTCGGTATGAAGCTTTCATCGGATTGTGTATGCACTAGAGGTGCAAGTATTATAGTAAAGCTTCAAATTGTTGATGTGAACTATACCTATGTGGAATGGAGGTTATGAAAGAGATTGAAGATACAATGCGAAAGGTATGTAAGGTAAAGGTAAAAAAAGGTATGAGATACTAACGTGCAGAAGGTTGTGAACAGTCCATACTTCTGATAGAGTGCTAGAAGCATTGGGAGCCAGTATCAATAAATGATAGCGGTGTCGTCAGTAGCACATATTCCTAGAGGTCTAGTTATGAGAGCAAAGAAGAGTTAGAAGCGACATTATGTCGCACTTGAGGTTCCAAAATAACATAAGAAAATCTATGGCACTATGACATTATGAAATATGATTATTGAAGTATAGTAGAATCCATAAGGATGATCAGGCAAGTATCTTCAGATGTTCATCGATGAGACATGAGCCCTAGTGACAATGTATTACTTAAGAAGTTTCAAGTTATTACTTGTGGATTGTAGGTCAACATTAAGGTGAATTAACAATGGACGGAAAAACGTTCTGAGTCTCAGAAATAGAATATAGCAATCGTTGTAAGTTCGATAAAGTACCATACCAAGAACGTCACTACACCTCGCAAAGTGAGGCCTCGAGATTGGCTAAAAGCTAAATGAAAATGGAGAGAAAAGTTGCATAGGCACGCGTACAAGGACATATTTGCATAGGCTACGTGAAAGAAGGTAGAAACAGTTGTGAGATTGGAAGAATTCTGACCACAGGTCATGGTGTGAGAAAGAGGCCTAATGGGGCGAATGTCCTTGCCTTTGGATTTATTCACAAAATAGTTGCCTTGATGGCAAGAATAGTATTAAAGTATTTGTGGATTATGAGAAGATAAGTGCATCATCCAACATTCGCGGGCGAATGTTCCAAACGGGGAATGATGTTACACCCCATATTTAGTAGATAAAAGTAAGTCATCAGTTGGTTGAAGTAAGCTCAGAAGGAATGAAATCCCTTTACAAGGATAAGGAAGATTTATCGAAGTCTTAAGTAAGTTAAGTTGAATGAGACTTGGAAAAGACAAATGAGATAATGGATACATAAATTATGGTTGCTTGCTTACTGGAATACTTGTTTGTGCTACTTGCTTGCCCGTCCTACTAGCTTGAGCTACTTAACACATGTCGTGCCTGTTAAATGAGGGTAAGATACGTGTCTAAGTGAATAAAGGCAGCATGTGACACCTATTAATTAACCAAGTAGGTGATAAGTAGGTGACACACCTACTTGCTAAAAGGGAAGGCCAAAATTAATCCACCTAAATGGACACGTGTAGGTTAGCCAAAAGGGACCTTTTAGGGACTGAATCAAGTCACATATCCTCATAATATCTAAGTAGTAGAAAAATAAAGAAAGCCACTAAATTCTCACCCAAATTAACCTACTCCAAACTCTCAAGAAGTTGTTGATAATCTTCTTCTTCTTTCAATTCAAGTTAAAGGGTAATCTCCAATCTTGAAGGATCTGATGTGAATCAAGTTAATGTCCATCAAGGGAATTAGACTACAACTGTTTCATCCCTATAAGATCTGATATAGGTAAGAAAATCCTCCCTCCTTCATATATTTGAGTTTATCTATGTTCTAGCTAGGATGTTTGGTGAAAGATTTGTGAAGTAGGGGCTGGGAATTGAGTTCACGTTTTGTGGTGTTATCGACTGTTTGGAGTAGTTTCATATTATTATATGGTTGTCACATAAGAGTATTTTCTTGGACATGTAGTGTTTAAAATCTTATTGGTGCCTTAACTAAGTTGCGGGAGTAAGAATTTATGAAGTAATAATCTGAAAATCAACTTTCAGTTGTTGTAATTTGTGGACTGTTAAGAGTTCGTTTTTATGTGGTTTTCTGGCTTAAAAATCAGTACGTATAACCTGAGTATATTGTGGTTGTCATTATCGAAGTGTATCCAAGTTCTAGTTAAGTTATAGGGATGGAAAAGTGCAAAGTAGAACTTGGTTATTGTATGAGATTGTGTGGACTGTTTTGGTGATGTATTGCAATGGATATAAGGTTGGATATTGATGTAATATGTTTGTTGATATTTTGTACATGTTGGTGTTGTTTGTGGAATTCAGGAAAGTGAAAAGAATAAGGGGAGGTGCTGTCCAAAATTTCGTGGATGAGCTAGTCGCTCATTTGTGTCAAGTTCTAGCTATCGTAAGCTTAACAATAGACCCTTATTGTTTGTTGTGGTTGAAGTACTAACTGTCACGAACCCAAATCTAAGCCAGTTGTGATGACGCCTATCGTGGAACTAGGCCAGCCAAAACTACACTCAAATCATAATAAGCTTCAATTTACATTTTTACTAAACTGATAACCCATAAAGGTTTCCTTTAAACTGATAACCCATAAAGCTATACCGAATATTAAATACAACCCCCGAGATTCCGGATTCACCGGTCATGAGCATCTACATAAAATATACAACTCAAAAGAAAATAAATTCTATAGTAGTAAGCAGGAGAGAGAGCAGGACTGCGGACGAGAAATCTCTAGAACAGATACACAACTCACCCTGCCCTAACACCTACATCTGCACACAAGGTGCAGGGAGTAATGTGAGTACACCGACTCAGTAGTAATGAAAATAAATCAGGTATGAGCAACAAGAAACACATAAAAATCAATTCATCAATTCACAATAAGCACAGCCTTTCTTTCCAATAATGTATACGTAAAATCATCACGCTTAAAAGCCGATTTCAGTAAAAATCATTTGGAAATATACTTGCCAATAGTTTCAACATAACTTTCAAGAAGTTTAGTGTAAAAAAAAAGCTGAAAATCATAAAAAGGCCCTTCGAGCAAAACATATTTCATAAGTTCAGAGTGAAAGTGGTAAAATCGTAAGTAGCCCCTCAGGCAAAAACATGTATCATAATCAGCCCCTCGGGCATGCCTCATAGTCACTCATAATCAGCCCCTCGGGCATACCTCACAGTCACTCATGATCAGCCCCCGGGCATACCTCACAGTCACTCATGCCTCCCAATCACTCGTCACTCAGCACTCGACACTCGCACTCAGTAGGTACCTGTGCTCACTGGGGTTGTGTACAGACTCCAGAGGGGCTCCTTTAGCCCAAGTGCTAATATCAAGTCACCTCGTGGCATATCATATCCTCACAAATCAGGCCCTCGGCCTCACTCAGTCATAACCTCTCAAAATCCCCTCGGGCGTATCAGTATAAACGGGGTACTCGACCCAAAACATCATTTTTATATCTTAAAATAGCGTCAACAAGGCTGAGTTTCGAAAACAGTAAGCACAATATGACTAAGTATAAATCATAAATCAACAGTCAGGAAATAACAGTAAAAAAGCCCCCAAGGGAACTAAACAAGTCGGCACGAGGCCCCAAACACGGCTTATAGCCCAAATATAGCAATTGTCTTTACTACATAATTTAACATATGTTTTAGAGTAAAATACGCTACTCAATAGTTTCCGCATAGAGGACCAAGTCCAATCCAAAAATCAGTGCGCGCCACATGTCATCTGATATGTGCGCCATTCTAAATATAGTGATAAATATGAAGTTCGGGGTTTCATACCCTCAGGACAAGATTTATAGCCATGACTTACCTTTACCGGGCCACAATACTAACCTCTGATGCTCTTGCCCCTCAAATTGGCTCCCGATTGCTCCGAATCTAACTAAAACCAGATTAACATCATCAATATACGCTAAAGGAACACAACCCAATCGAAAACTATGAACTTATAAAAAAAATCTCAAAATTCGGCAAAACCCGAGCCCCGGGCCCACGTCTCGGAATCCGATAAAAATTACATCACAAGAACCCTTTCTTCCCAAGAGTCTGTATATACCAAGAACATCAAAATCGGACCACAATTTCCCACCCAAATTACCTAAGGAAATTTCCAAATCATTTTTCCCATTTTTCCAAACGTTTTCTACTTTAATTCTTCAAATTACAAGCCTAATCCGAACCAAAATAGCATAGGAACGAGTTTTATAATCCGGAAACTTACCTCCACTGAAGACCCTCAAATGTTTTCTTCAATTTGCTCTCAATTAAGCTCCAACAGCATGCAACAATTGAAGAATGACCAAAATTTCACGGAGGCACTCTTTTATACTGTTCTGCCCAGTTAATCCGCACCTGCGGACCTTTCCTCGCACCTGCACCTGCGGTCCCAGGTGCGTACCTATGAAATCCCACTATCAGACCAAATTCTCGCACCTGCGATCACTTCTCCGCACCTGCGAGCCAACTCTTCGCACCTGCGGACTCCTCCTGCCTAGCCTCTTTTCGCACCTGCGCATGGACCTTCGCACCTGCGCCGTCGCACCTGCGGCTGCCCATCCACAGGTGAGGCCACATCAGTAGCTTAACACCAGTAGTCATTTGCTTAAAATTTCCTAAGTTCAAACCCCCCCAACTATCCGAAATCAATCCCGAGCCCCTCGGGGCCCCAACCAAACATACCAACACACCGCATAGCATCATTCAAACTTAGTCGGGCCTTCGAAACACCAAAAACAACTTGAAAACACCAAAATTACATCAAATTCAAACCTATGAACTTTGAAACTTATGAATTTTGCCAACGATGCCGAAACCAACCAAAACACATCCGATTGACCTTAAATTTTGCACATGTATCCAAAATGACATTACGAACCTGCTCCAACTATTGGAATTCCATTCTGAATCCTATAGCCTATTTTCCAATACCGACCGAAAATCGCCAAACACTAACTTTCGCCAATTCAAGCCTTATTCTACACCGGATATCAAAACTTCATTCCGAACACACTCCTAAGTCCCAAATCACCAAAAGAAGCTATCCGAGCCATTAAATTCGCATTCTGAGGTTGTTTACCAATAAGTCAACTCCCAGTTTACTTTTTCAACTATTAAGCTAATTTAAGAGACTAAGTGTCTCAATTCTCACCACTACCACTCCGAACCTGAACCAACTGACCCAACACAACATAAACAGGTTAAGCAACATATGATAAAGCAGAAACGGGGGAAACTGGGCTAATCTCACGGAACGACCGGCCGGGTCGTTAAATCATCCCCACTTAAACATACGTTCGTCCTCGAACGGGCCAATAGTTGTTCTCCAACACCATCAAACTGCCACGTACCCTACAATGAACATACCCGGGGGTGATCCCACGTCACCCTATCCCATATAGGTCCAATGGCACAACACCGTTGAAATTTTGAAATCCAATCCTGACCCATAAACCTTAGAACCAAATCCCACTCCTGAAATAATATACAAGATCAAAATTTCATAACTATAAACTGAACAAGTTTGAACATGTTGAATCAAGACGTATACGCACCCCAAATGAAATCGCATAATACATCGCATGACTCAAACACCCAGAGCGATAACTCCTAATCACAATAGCTGCTCAGAACAACCCAATGCCGGTACATAACCTCTTATCAAGAAAAGCCTTGCTCTAACACTTTCATATACTGTCGATGAGGAAAGAAACACGTAGAAACTAGCAACCATTCGTCCGATCAGCTGGACATGAAGTTCCCCTACCCAAACAGGAATTATACCAGATTTCTAAGCCGGCTCCCGATATTTATCCTTCCAACTATGTTGTAGACAATTCTGAAAATATTCATTCTAGGTCCAATGACCTCTTCTCATCCATCACGACCACTTTGATGAAATGACACATCAATACAATTCGAAGCCAAAACATGTGCAACTCGTGCACTTAATAGCAACATCCCAATGTAATCAAATTATATAAAAGATCCACACAAGAGGACTATCCTTCCATTTACAACTACCATTACCATATCATGCTAACACCCTGGCACACACCGTAAAAATCAAAACACACGAATCCAATACCAAAGATCATACCCCTATGTAACTCCGCTACACTACGCGATCTAATCAAAGCGCTGGTCCACTTGAAATACTTCAAGACACCTTGCCCAAAATCAATAACCATTCAAAATTCGACATCAAGTATTCAAAGTGCATTGCCATAACCACGGGGAAACCGGACGATACCATGCCACACGAATCAGAAGGTACATAATCAACACGTCTCAATCCCGCAACACCCAATTACTTACCTTACTCAAATCTAGCTATAAATCCCAATTAGAACCGCACGATATGTGCATATAACCAATAATCACCACTCCTCGCAACACCAAAGAGTAACTCAGAGATCACTCCAGAACATGAATAAACTCAATCACAATCGAATGGTACATTCCTCAATAATAGAAATTCGGAGCCAACAATTCCGACCCGGTGCAGAACACACACCCATATTAGCCTACCAATAACCCTAAATTAACTCTGGTCACCCATAACAAATAGATAACTTACCGAAAAGTTCACAATGACGGAAATCATGGTACATACTAACATCCGACTAGCTCTGCTCGCATCTTCACAGTTCACTACCACAAAATAACCTGTTTATGAGAACTCTCAGTCTCGAAGTCCATGAAGCGCAGGGATCACTATATCTGATCTCAACTCCACCGCTCGAATAGATGACACATCCCAAACACTCAATCATTCCACGAGGGATACCTCTACTATTCTTCCGTGTCACCAAGCAACCTTGAATATCAATAGTCGATCCAACAAGAGAGTGTCGCGATACCAATGAAGTACCCTTAAATCAAACACATTGCTCTTTCTGAAATGTATACCCTCATTAAGCTCACCAATTAGTGATATCATTTACCTAGTCATCTCAAACCATCTATGATGCCTAAGAAATTTGTTTTGACCTTCCTTCTAGAACTGAACCGCGACCTCACATATGCAAATCTCAACTCTACCCACATACCGCATACGCCATGCCATCCCAGGAAAATAATGGGAACTTCTTGATCCCTTCTGAGCCACACGCAACTACGTACCCAACTAGACAAGAACATCCATTTGATCCATTTAGAAGCAAATTCACTACACGTCACCCGCACCTCATGCTAGAAGAAAATATGCACCCTTAACCGTGGTAGAAACCTTCAGGAACTACCTGAATCCCATTTGCGCAACACCAAACAATCAGGAATGGATCCTTATTACTCAACCAAGCTACGCAGGCCACCAAAAATCCAAGAGCATTGCTAAGAAACACCCGTAAAAACTCGTCACCTCATGAACACAAAAAGAACTAATCGTATCCCTTACCATGCTGATCCGACCTACTACCAAGTTGCCCTTTTACCCAAGTTTCTTCTGACTTACCTTCAAATTGATACTTCTCCTTGCCGTAATACCACAATTTTTAACCCAGACTCACTTCACGAGTCCCAAGCATAAAATTGTATCGTCTAAAGCTCGTAAGCCGCCGAATACTCCGTCAAATATCCCAAAGAGTATCACATTCAAAATACTTATCTTGAAGAGACTTTCTGCGAATCTAAAGCCACTATCTTCACTTTCCTGATATATAGAATCCATGATAACGTAGTATAAGTCTTGATACCCTCCAACGTAAATTTCAATCACACTGACCAATTAGGCAGAATCGACCTGACCCGTTCGCACACTAACATACTAGGAAAGTAATCCACTAACTTGAACCCACAGGAAAATTCATACACTGCATGCACTACACCTTTTACAATTACCTCTCAATCATTCCATAGAATTTATTTACCCATAGAGTACATTACAACCTGTATCGAAGAATTTTCATTACTCGAGTCATACCCAGACCCCACAACTGCAGGTCATAACTGATTTACCAATATACCTCGAACTGAAAACAATACTCACAAAATCGTGTAATCAACTTATCATTAACAGACTCCCCCACTTGGCTCAAAGCCAATGACCAAGACAACCAATAACTCACAACGCCCATAATAACACAACCCGTCTGACAGCTCAAGTCATCTGCAAAAATCTCGCATTAACCATTGTAATAGTCATGCCAACTTCCACAAGCGATCTAAACTAAAATTACAATATATATGATTTACTGGTAGAAGAGAACTTACTACAGAACATCATAAGGATCACACACCCCAGGACAACCCACAGGAGATACCCCTGCCCGCTTAGCCTCAAATGATATCTCTCTATAAACTTTTGAAGACCATAACTATCATGCAATCATTATACCTTTCTGCATCTAAACACAAACAACGCCTACCCTCGAGGCATCATAATACGCGGTAAGAACCTGAAGCCGATGGCAGATCTAACACTAGAGCGGTGTTCAAAGAAATCTTGATCTTCTGGAAGCTCTACCGACACACGTCTGACCACATGGATACCCTCACTGGACACCACGTGTCCCAAGAACGCTACAGAACTGATCCAAGATTCACACTCAGAGAACTTTGCGTAGAGTCTTTCCTCCCTGAATCCTTATAATGCCATCCTCAAATACTGAGTATGCTAATCCTGGCTACAAAAATATGCCAGGACGCTATCAATGAATACAATAACAAGGAGTGCTAAAACGGTTGTAATACACCGCTAATCAGATACATGAACGCTATTGGGGCAATGATCAGCCCAAAGGACATTAGAAGGAAGTCATAACACGACAGAAGGATCCGCTTCACTCCACATCTAGAGAACACGAGAGGTCTTCCAATATACTCACAACTCAAGTCCAAATACCAAAACGAGACAGAAATCAAACACTCAATAAATCATGCCACATTTCCAGCCAACCCTTTTCTCACAAATCAAGTCTTAACACATCTAACCATTAAATCACACTCACCACATAGTCATCCAGTCACAAAGTCCCGTTAATAAGGAGATCAACAGACATATAAGTCCCCAAATACATGTGTCCACACAACGAAATCTCAGCACTCAAGCCATAGAACGAATCCGGCCTCGAGTCCTCCAGACTGGCCCATTACAAACATGCCAAAATCACATCTCATCCATGGAAGTCACAAGCCGTCGATGCACAGCTGATACCAAGCGCACTCGTGCGCATTCGAATATTTGGAAGGAATACAAGAGTTACGCTCTTGGCTAAATAAAATGGATTCGCACGACAAGAATTCAAGAATGTGAGATTTCCTAAGGGTTCTGCAGCCTCTCTAAGATAACTACAGACGTCTTTGTACCGATCCGCAAGACTCTACAAAACCTGCTCATGACTAGTGAGTCCTATGTAACCTAACGCTCTGATACCAACTTGTCATGACCCCAAATCTAAGCCAGTCATGATGGCGCCTATCAAGGAACTAGACCAGCCAAAACTACACTCAAATCATAATAAGTTTCCATTTACATCTTTACTAAACTGATAACCCATAAAGGTTTCCTTTTTACATTCTTAAAAGAGTTAAAGCTATACCGAATATAAAATACAACCCACGAGATCCCGTAGTCACTGGTCATGAGCATCTACATAAAATATACAACTCAAAAAAAAAATTCTATAGTAGTAAGCAGGAGAGAGAGCAGGATTTCGGATGCATGCAGATACCTCGCAAACCTCCGAGAAATCTCTGGAACAGATACACAACTCACCCTGCCCTAACACCTGCATCTGCACACAAGATGCAGAGAGTAATGTGAGTACACCAACTCAGTAGTAATGAAAATAAATTAGGTATGAGCAGCAAGAAACACATAAAAATCAATTCATCAATTCACAATAAGCACAACCTTTCTTTCCAACAATGTATACGTCAAATCATCACGCTTAAAAGCCGATTTCAGTAAAAATATTTTTGGAAATACAATTGCCAATAGTTTCAACATAACTTTCAAGAAGTTTAGTGCAAAAAAATTCTGAAAACCATAAAAAGGCCCCTCAGGCAAAACATATTTCATAAGTTCAGAGTGAAAGTGGTAAAATCATAAGTAGCCCCTCTGGAAAAAACATGTATCATAAGCAGCCCCTCGTGCATGCCTCACAGTCACTCATAATCAGCCCCTCAAGAATACCTCACAGTCACTCATGATCAGCCCCTCGGGCATACCTCACAGTTACTCATGCCTCCCAATCACTCGTCATTCGGCACTCGGCACTCACACTCAGTAGGTACATGCGCTCACTGGGGGTGTGTACAGACTCTGGAGGGGCTCCTTCAGCCCAAGCGCTAATATCAAGCCACGTCGTGGCGTATCATATCCTCACAAATCAGGCCCTCGGCCTTACTTGGTCTGAACTGCTCAAAAGCCCTTCGGGCGTATCGGTAAAAACAGGGTACTCGACCCAAAATATCATTATATCTTAAAATATTGTCAACAAAGGCTGAGTTTTGAAAGCAGTAGGCACAACATGACTTAGTGTAAATCATAAATCAACAGTGAGGAAATAGCAGTAAAAAAGCCCCCAAGGGGTTTAAACAAGTCGGCACGAGGCCCTAAACACGGCTTATAGCCCTAATATAGCAATAGTGTGTAGAACATAATTAAACATATGATTTAGAGTAAAATACGCAACTCAATAGTTACCGCGGAGAGGACTAAGTCCAATCCAAAAATCAATGCGTGCCACATACTCGTCATCCGATATGTGCGCCATTCTAAAAATAATGAGAAATGTGAAGTTCGCGGTTTCATACCCTTAGGACAAGATTTATATCCATTACTTACCTCTACCGGGCCACAATACTAATTCGCAATGCTCTTGCCCCTCAAATTGCCTCTTGATTGCTCCGAATCTAACTAAAACCATATTAACATCATCAAAATACGCTAAATGAACACAACCCAATCGAAAATTATCAATTTATAGAAAAATCTCGAAATTCGGCCAAACCCGAGCCTCGGGCCCACGTCTCAAAATCCGATAAAAATTACATCACAAGAACCCTTATCCTCCCGCGAGTCCGTATATACCAAGAACATCAAAATCGGAACACAATTGCCCACTCAAGTTACCAAAGGAAATTTTCAAATCTTTCCTCCCATTTTTCCAAACTTTTTCTACTTTAATTCTTCAAATTACAAGACTAATCCGAATCAAAATAGCATAGGATTGAGATTTATAATCCGGGAACTTACCTCCACTGAAGACCCTGAAATTCTTTCTTCAATTTGCTCTCAAATAATCTCCAACCGCATGCAACAATGGAAGAATAACCAAAATTTCGTGGAGGCACTCTTTATAATGTTTTGCGTAGTTAATCTGAACCTACGGACCTTTCCTTGCACCTGCGGACCTGCACCTGCGGTCCCAGGTGCGCACCTGCGAAATCCCACTATCAGACCAAATTCTCGCACCTGCGATCACTTCTCCGCACCTGCGGCTTCGCAGGTGCGGCCAACTCTTCGTACCTGCAGACTCCTCCTGCCTAGCCTCTTTTCACACCTGCGCATGGACCTTTGTACCTGCGGCGTCGCACCTGCGGCTGCCCATCTGCAGGTGCGGCCACACCAGTAGCTTAACAACAGTAGTCATTTGATGCAAATTTCCTATGTTCAAACCCCTGCCAACTATTCGAAATCAATCCTGAGCCCCTCGGGGCCCCAACCAAACATACCAACACACCTCATAGCATCATTCAAACTTAGTCGAGCCTTAGAAACACAAAAAACAACATAAAAGCACCAAAATTACATCAAATTCAAACCTATGAACTTTGAAACTTCTGAATTTCGCCAACGATGCCGAAACCAACCAAAACACATCCGATTGACCTGAAATTTTGCACACATACCCAAACTGACATTACGAACCTGCTCCAACTGTCAAAATTCCATTCCGACCCGTATAGCCTATTTTTCATTGCCGATCGGAAATCGCCAAAAACTAACTTTCGCCAATTCAAGCCTAATTCTACCCCGGACATCAAAACTTCATTCCGAACACCCTCCTAAGTCCCAAATCACCTAACGAAGCTATCTGAGCCATAAAACTTGCATTCCGAGGTCATTTACCAATAAGTGAACTCCCAGTTGGCTTTTTCAACTATTAAGCTAATTTAAGAGACTAAGTGTCTTAATTCTCACCACGACCACTCCGAACCCGAACCAATTGACCCAACACAACATAAACAGGCTAAGAAACATATGATAAATCAGAAATGAGGGAAACAGAGCTAATCTCACGGAACGATCGGCCGGGTTGTTACACTAACAGGCTGAACCGACAACGTGTAGTTAGGTAATGACAAAGATATGTTAAAGCTATCCCTTATTTTTTTTTTGGCATGATCCATACGATATAGAAGGAACGAGAAAACACTCAACTTTCATAAATTTCTCTATTCATAGAAGCACTAGGGATGTCTATGTTCTTTATTTCCCATATGTCCTACTTTCATGGGTCTTATGATTTTTCAAGAGATCTTATTGACTTACTTCATTATGCATAGCATTTATTTATATAAGTACATTGACCTATGATCAGATTGTGTTATATACGCGTATATTATATGTACATGGGGTATGCGAAAAGGTTATGGCAGTATATACGCACCACCGTATAATGAGTTGGTATACGGTTGATGATTTCGCCCACTGAGGCTGAGATGATATGATGGGATGCCCTCAGAGGCTTGATGACGTTATGTACGCATATACCTATGCATGATATGACATTTATACGCATATGCATGGCATTGTAAATGTTTCAAGATTCACAGAGATATTTAGACTAACAGGTTGAGTCATTTACTCCATGTTTCAGTCATGTCTTTTATATACTGATTTTCATGTCATACATACTTGGTACATTATTTGTACTAACGTCCCTTTTGATTGGGGATGATGTGTTTCATGCTCGCAGGTCCCGATAGACAGGTTGGTAGTCCTCCTAGTGGTATATTAGCTCAACGGAAGGTGTTGGTGGACTTCACTTGTTTTGAAGATTCTATTTGGTCAGTATGCTTTGGAAATGTTTTGATTGGTATGTCAGGGCCCTGTCCCGGCTTTATGACGTCTATGTACTCTTAGAGGCTTGTAGACGGATGTCATGTATATGGATATTTGTATGGACTTGCCAGCCTATGTTTTGAGTGTACAAATGATCATGTCGTCCTTATAGGCCCGTATGTCACATGTATAAGTTTTTGTATTATGTTGGGTCGTCCTATGTCTAGTATTCCCTTATATTTTATTCTTGTTATCTTATGACAGTCCTTCGGGCCCGTTTACCCATGATGGTGTAATAAGAAAGATATGTTACGTTGGTACTCGATCCAGTAAGGCAACAGGTGCCCGTCGTGGCCCTCTGACTTGGGTAGTGATAGACCCGGCTGGTTGTTTTGAGCTCTAGCGCATTGCATGGAGGTTTGAGGCATTTTCTAGATTCACTTCATGTTTAATGACTTGTACGAATAGTCGGAATCGAATTTTGGGAAAATCACAGTTGATTCGGATGGAAAGTTCTAATTTCGGAAACTTTAAGTTAGAAGATTTCGCTAAGTTTTTCTCTTGAGTAAACGACCTCAGAATAAAAATTTGAAGGTTCCAATAGGTTTGTCTGATAATTTCAGACTTGGGCGTATGTTCAGATTGAGTATCAGGTCATCGGGAGCATTTCAACGCTTATTGTGGAAAGTTGACATTTTGAAAATTTTAGAAGTTGTATGTTTGGTTTGAGGTGTACATTGGTGATATCGATGTCCGTTTGGGGTTTCGAGTTTGGAATAAGTTTGTATGTGCGTAAAGTTTGGCGTTATTCTGAAAAGTTTGGATATGATTCGTACGCATTCGTCAAAGTTTGAATGTTTGAAAACTGAAATAAATATCATCGATTCATGATTTTTATGTTATTTGTGGCATTTTGATCCTTTGGATAAGTTTGTATAAGGTATTTGTACCTATTGGCATGTTCAGACGGTGTACCAAAGGGCTCAGGTGCGTTTTGAGGTGGCTTCGGAACATTTCTAGGCTACTTTTAACTGCTTCTTTTGACCATAGCAGTGTGCATCGCGATCGTGGACATTAGTTGGGTTTGCGAAGAGAAAAATGGGAGAAAGGGATCTATGAAACGCGTTCACAGAGGCAGTTTCGGCGTCAATGAAGAGGAAATTTATGTGCAAATGACTGACTTTGGAAGCTCATATCTTGCAATCTATAAAGAATTTGAAGATGATACAAAAATAAAAGTTGTAGCCCTTGGTATCTAATATTAAGAAAGTCAAACCATTTTTTATTTGAAGTTTTGTATAGAATGTAATAACAATTATACTAAAGGATATCTGGAGGAGTTGAGCAGCTTGTGCTTCGCGATTGCGATTGGTTTTTCGCGGTAGCAAAATGGAAATTTTGAGCTGAAAAAAGTTGTGCTTCATGATCGCAAAGCGTTTTCCACAATAACGAAGGGTAAATACCCGGGCATAAACTAATTTTCGGGCGTTTCAGCCATTTTATCATATTTGGAGCTATGGAACTCAGATTGAAGCAATTTTTGGTTTTGCCATATCGGTTGGGGCAAGTGTTCTCTACTCGGGTTTGATTACATTTCATGAATCTATCCTTTTTTTGGTATTTGGTTGATGATTTAAAAATAGAAATTTTGGATTTTTGTCTAAAGTTTCATGTTGTGAAATTTTGAGTTTTGAATATCGATGCGGAATCGGATTTTGGTGAAACTAGTATGGTTGGACTCGTAATTGAATGTGTTGTTGGATTTTGTGAGATTTTTGAGTTCTGGCCATGAGGGCCCGGGGATTTGCTTTATTGATTTTTTGAGTGGAGTTGAAAATTGTTATAAATTGATTTATTACGAGTATTATTAGAGTATGTTTTTATTGGTTTGCATATTGTTTGGCTAGTTTTGGAGCGACGGTCATCGGTTTGAGGTGTTAGAGTGGTATTGGAGCCAGTTATGGAACTTCAGAGTGAGGTAAGTCTCCGGTCTAACCTTGTGTGGGGGAATTTACCATGTAGGTGTTATATTCTTATGTGCTAAATGTTGTGGGAGCTACGCATGTATGAGGTGACGAGTGTCCGTGCGTATGCGAGAATTTTTGATTAAGTCCGAGTAGACTTAGGTTCACACCATGCTATCAAGGAGGAGATAGTTGGATCAAACAGGGAGATTTCAACAACAAGTTCTTTTCTGCATTCATAACGGAAAGGCAACAAAAAAAGCAGATCACTAAATTACAAGCATTATCAGGTAGTACTATCATAGAGCCAACAACTATCAAGGAGGGGATACTTTCTTTCTACAAAATCTTGATGGGATCCAGTGCACATGTACTACCTGTTGTTAATATGATGGTGATGAGAAATGGTCCAACCTTGACAGAGCAACAACAACAAGAATTGTGTGCAGAAGTAACTGATCAAGAGATCTGTGAGGGGACAAAAGATATACGAAGTGATAAAGCTCCTGGTATAGATGGTTACAATGCATAATTTTTCAAGAAATCTTGGCCAGTGATCAAAGAAGAAATGTATGCAGTAGTGAAAGAATTCTTTCATACAGGAGTAATGTTTCCAGCAATCAATTTCACTACCATTACTTTACTACCTAAAATGCCTAATCCTGTAATAATCAAAGACTTCAGATCCATTGCCTATTGTACTGTATTATACAAGCTTATCTCAAAAGTCATTGCTGGCAGATTACAGAAGATAATGCCACACATCATATCTGAAGCTCAAGCAGGGTTTATTCCTGGGAGGAAAATTGCCGATAACATCATATTAGCTCATGAATTAGTCAATACTTATAAGAAAACATATTTCTCCTAGATGTATGTTGAAGGTAGACATGATAAAAGCCTATGACTCAGTGCAATGGGTGTACTTGGATCAACAAATGGAGTACTTATGCTTTCCCACAAAGTTCATCCAATGGGTGAAAACATGTATATCAACAGTGAGCTACTCAATCATGATCAATGGTTAATTGACAAAGCCTTTTGTAGTTGCCAAAGGACTTAGACAGGATGACCCTATGTCACCATTTATGTTTGCAATTGCAATGGAATACTTAAGCAGACTACTTAGAGGATTGAAGCGAGTCAAAGAATACAAATTCCATCCAAGGCGTGGCACACTCAACATAACTCACCTTTCCTTTGCATATAATCTGCTTATGTTTGCCAAAGGTGATAGTAGCTCAGTTCAAGCTTTGCATGACTGCTTCAAGTAATTCTCAGCAGCATCTGGATTACAAGACAACCTCACTAAGAGTGCCATTTATTTTGGTGGAGTGACACAGACAGAAAAGTGAGGATTCTACAAAATACGTGTTATTCATTAGAGGAGCCACCTTTTAAATACTTGGGGATTCCTTTTGTAAGGCCCCGTATAATTTTAACTAAAAACCCAGAACCTTGTGGTATCGTGGTTAGATTTATATGTTATAATATTAGAAATTCTTCACGGCGAGCTTGGTCGCCCCGATTCAGACTTTTTGGATTGAACAATATATTTTTGGAGTAAAGGAAAATGTTTTAAAATGAGTGCATTTTTGTGGCCCATTATGCGGTCGCATAATCTCTTTGAGGACCGCATAATGGCCGCAGAGTGAATCAGGGAGTTGGCCAATTTTGAGGCCTGATATGCGGTCGATTATGCGGACCGCATAATCTCCCTTGATTTTTGCGGAGGGAGTTTTGCGGTGCATTATGCGATCGCAGAATGGGTATGCGGACCGCATAATGGTCGCATACCCAGTCAGAGAATTTAAGTTTTGAAGCCCCACTTTTACGGCCACTTTGCGAACCGCATGTCTGTTATGCGATCGCATACCTGTGTCGGGGCACCATTTTTGTCATGTTAAAACCCGACTCTATTTCAATATATATACATTTGGGGCTTCTTTTAGGCGATATTCGGATCATTTTTAGAGAAAGTTGAGAGCAAAAGTAGAGGAAGAAAGAGGAGACCTAGCTCCATAATCACCCAAATCTTGATCAAACCTTCAAGAACCAAAGAAGATGGCCACTAGATTGTCCTCCACCCTAGTAAGTCCTTTTTCCAGAACTTGCATGTAAGAAGTTAAGGGTTCAAATATGTTTTGGGGATTAGAAATATGCCATGCATGTGGGGCTAAGTTGTATTATGTGATATTAATGAACTAATTAGGGTAGTTCTTGTTAAAGTTGGTTGAGGGAAGAAAGCATTTCCATTTTCAGACCTTGTATATTGCGAATGTTAGGTGATTGATGAAATTCCTAAGAGAGTTGCACCATGGGTAATCCTCCTAGTCATTAATCGATTTTTTCTCTCCTTATAGATTTTTATTGCTAGAGGTGTTGGTGCATTGTAGTAACTTAAGGAAAACTCAACCAAGTATGTGGGCGAAACTTTATCTCTCGGAATCGAATACCATATTGTTTTCGCAAGTTTAAGTATGACCGGTCCCAAATCCCAAATATCTTCATTCCGGGTTATCCCATACAAAACTCATAAACATAATTCTTTTGAACGAGCCTTATATTGAATAATAGATGTTTAAAGCAAGGATTGCTTATTAAAATGGCATAGTCTCGAGTGGTAATTTTAATGAAACTGGTATACTAATTCGCTGAAGAAGACTCGATGTGCTCAATACTTCTACTTGCCAGTATGTGTACTAGATGCCTTTATTGAATGTGATTCGTCGATGATAAACTACAAAGATACTTGAAAACGAATGAAATAAACTGGGGAAATAGAGTGCGGATAACATATATGCTTGTGCCTAGCGAGGCATATGAAATGAGAAAAATATATATATATGAAATAGATTAAGAGACAAGCCTTGACTCAACTATTTAAGATAACATCTAAAAGTGGAATTTGCCTAAAAGCTCTTTGAGGTATGTATGGCTAAAACACCCTCTTCTTAGGAATCGAACCTCTATGTTGCTCCCCTATAAATTGTGTAAGCCTTAATCTTGATTGATGAAGGAAATAACATTTCAAACGTATTTGTGTTGTAAGACCTTATGTGCCATATGCATTCAAGTGCTTCCATGACGCTATTTTGTTACTCGGTAAAGTATTGATGCTATAGAAAATATGTTAAATTGCAACGGAATGTGACAGTCTCTATACGCCTATGATTCGTGTTTGCTCTCACGTGTGCTTGATGTTTTGAACCGAATGACTTGTTGATGAAATTAATATTGATGTGAAATATGTGGAAATGAATTGAATTATTAAATGGGTCCTAGTGCCGGGTATGAATTATTGACTGTGGCCACTAGCATTAGAAGACTTGAAATATATGTGCACAATGAGAAACGAGATAATTGATTAAAATAGATATGTCTTGAGTAAGACGATCTAGCTGATCGGGCCATGACCAGACACTATGTTGCACACATGGTGGTTTTGTGTTGTGTTGTGAATCAAATTGAAATTGAAACAGAAATTGGTATTGTGGAAACATGTCTCCAACGGAGCAGCATCTTTAATGGATGCATGTGGTTTCACAATAGGCGGCAGCGATCAACGGTAGCAGCATGTTCCTTCCAGCTAACTTGGCGATCCTCGCTTCATTCTGGGGTCCTATGTCATTGGGTTATCGTGTACTTTTCATTTGAGGTATAGCCGGAAACAAGTTTCCGGCATTTTCATATCTCCCTTCAGTTGTATTTAGAGGCTCTGTGGACAGGTTGTAAGTGGTGACGAGAATTGGAATTTGGCTGGAAAATGTTGGTATTTGGCGAATGTGTTTTCTTTATATATAAAAATTGTAATGACTTGGTTATTATGGCTGAAACTGCTAATGGAAACAAAAATGAAAGTTGTTAATGATATATTTACCAAGTATGATTATTGAAGTTCACCTCCTCTTTATTCACGAATTAGTTGGGTAGAATAAGACCTATCAGGCTTGCTCAATCGGATTTACTCGGTTGAGCGCCAATCGCGCTCCTTGGTTTTGGGGCGTGACACTTTTGGATACAAATAAGATAACCACACTCTAATGGAAACCATTGATTGAGAATATAGTAGCAAAAATTTCTTCTTGGACTGCTCGGAAGTTGTCTTATGCTGGTAGAGTGCAATTAGTACATACAATTATATTTGGCATTCAATCCTATTAGGCTCAACTGTTCATTATGCCAGCAAAAGTGATGAAATTAATAGAGCTCTATTGTATTACAAAGAGAGCATTAATAGCTTGGGAAAAAATGTGTCTGCCTAAATCAGCATGAGGCTACAATCTAATGAATCTTCAAGTATGGAATATGGCAGCCATCACTAAAATTCAATGGGACTTGGCTCAAAAGAAAGAAAAAGCTTGGATAAGATGGATCCATACATACTACATCAAGGGACAAAGTATGCTGGAAATGTATATACCTAAAACAGGCAAGTTGGATGGTGAGGAAGATATGGAGGCTAGGAAAATAATGCAACAAGTGCAAGAAGTAAAACAAAGACAAAGTGTAGTTAAACAGATTTATCTAGGCTACTGGGAAGTCACAACAAAGTGGTGTGGAGATCTTTGATGTTTCATAATGAGGCTAGAACTAAAGTAGTATCCACAATGTATATCCAATGCCATGGAAGAATGTTAACAACAAATAGGCTAACTAAATGGGGAATCCAAGTAAGTCCACGATGCAGCTTATGTCATATGTTTGGTGAATGCAGCTTCTCCAAAGCAGTATGGTGGAGATTACTGAGATGGCTACAAATATTGAAAATGATGTATGCAAAATACATTAATGGGATTTGGAAAGAGAGGAATAGAAGAATTTTTGAAGAACAATCAAGGAATTAAGACAAATAGCTAGAGACATGGCATGCATATGCAACATTAGAGCACAAGGGATAGTAAGAGCAAATATGCAACAACTTCAATTCTAACGGCAAAGAGCATCAACTACAAAAGACAAAAAGGCAATGCTATATAGAAGCCTTTTGTACTGCTTATAGTATAGGTATAGTGATAGAAGAATGTAAAGATTATAGCAAGTTTAGGATGACTTTGTTGGTTCGTAATGATTGCTTTGGTGATTAATGAAAAATATAATTACAAAAAAAAAAAAGGTTCATGTCATGCTATAATTGTGCAATTTGAGTCATCTTTGCTTGTTAAATTCATTTGTTTTGTGTTACCACTTGAGACAAGACTTGCATAGGGTGATAGACTCCCTATTGTAGAGATGTGACGAGCTACATGATAATCCATAGAAATATTTGTGCTTCCCTTATGAATTCCTCATGCATTGTGTGTTTTCATCGCAAAGCTTTCCTTAAACTTCACAACTCACATGTTTATTTGTGAGTGGGGTCAAGGACCCGTTAAAGCTTCTTACTCTAATGGGATCTGGCCGATCGCCTCAGCAGGATATGTACCACACTCTTATGGGAGCGGGTTGTTCTCCTCGGCAGTGTACTAGATTCATACATGGTTCGTGTCATTCGACCCATTGCAGTGTACACATTATTATAGGATTGGGTCGTACGCCTCGACATTTCAATAAAATACTCTTATCGGATCGGGTCGTTGCCTCGGCAGCATCGTGCATAATATTTGACAAGAAACCAGCGTATTCATATGTTTTCGTGATATGAGTTGTGACGACCTATCTGGTGAGGTCCATTTCATTTATACTCTGGTTTAGGTGGTAACTGATAATTGAGAGCATGAATTTACTGTTCAGTGGAGCATTGTACCACGTACCTATTTTTTCTTATTCTATATATTTCCCCGCCATATATTTGTTTACAAAAGACAAAAAGGCAATGCTATATAGAAGCCTTTTGTACTGCTTATAGTATAGGTATAGTGATAGAAGAATGTAAAGATTATAGCAAGTTTAGGATGACTTTGTTGGTTCGTAATGATTGCTTTGGTGATTAATGAAAAATATAATTACAAAAAAAAAAAAGGTTCATGTCATGCTATAATTGTGCAATTTGAGTCATCTTTGCTTGTTAAATTCATTTGTTTTGTGTTACCACTTGAGACAAGACTTGCATAGGGTGATAGACTCCCTATTGTAGAGATGTGACGAGCTACATGATAATCCATAGAAATATTTGTGCTTCCCTTATGAATTCCTCATGCATTGTGTGTTTTCATCGCAAAGCTTTCCTTAAACTTCACAACTCACATGTTTATTTGTGAGTGGGGTCAAGGACCCGTTAAAGCTTCTTACTCTAATGGGATCTGGCCGATCGCCTCAGCAGGATATGTACCACACTCTTATGGGAGCGGGTTGTTCTCCTCGGCAGTGTACTAGATTCATACATGGTTCGTGTCATTCGACCCATTGCAGTGTACACATTATTATAGGATTGGGTCGTATGCCTCGACATTTCAATAAAATACTCTTATCGGATCGGGTCGTTGCCTCGGCAGCATCGTGCATAATATTTGACAAGAAACCAGCGTATTCATATGTTTTCGTGATATGAGTTGTGACGACCTATCTGGTGAGGTCCATTTCATTTATACTCTGGTTTAGGTGGTAACTGATAATTGAGAGCATGAATTTACTGTTCAGTGGAGCATTGTACCACGTACCTATTTTTTCTTATTCTATATATTTCCCCGCCATATATTTGTTTACTTCCTACTATATTTGACTGATTAGACAACTAATAAGTATCGATGTCGACCTCTCGTCACTACTTCTCCGGAGTAAGGCTAGATACTTAACGGGTACACGTTGATTTACGTACGCTTGCTACATTTGTTGCACTTATTGTGCAGGTATACATATATATATGTATGGTGGTCTTTTGGGCGCAAAGTCGCGGCTGTTGTGGGGACTTTACAGTTAGTTGTATTCCGTGTTATGATCTTCAGCATACGGAGTCCCCATCAAAGTTATTTATATTCTCCTATCTAACTTGTATTCCAAACAGATGTTGTATTATTGTTGTACTCCTTAGTAGATGCTCATGCACTTGTAACACCGGGTTTGGGGAGTTCCTACTGGATGTTCATTATTGTAATTCACGTAATTATTATCATTTCAACTTGTAATTTATATTTTTACGGAAATTGGAAAATAAAATCATGGGTTTTCTACGAGTACTAGATTTTACTCTACTTGATTTATGATTTCAAAAATAATAAAATGAGTAACTAAGTTGATTAATCACTGTTAGCTTTTCTGATGCCATCACAACCAATAGTGGATTTTGGGTCGTGACAGTTATGCGGGCATAAAAGTGGAATCTCATTGACGTTGAATGACAGAGTGATTAGGGTGGCTATTGTGTTATTGTCCGGGCACAATGATAAGGGTGGCTATTATACAGAGTGATACGTGTGGCCGTCGAAGTTATAGGGGTGACTAATGATATTGTTATGGAAGCGTGATGGGTGGCCATTATATAAAGTGATAAAGTGGACTATAATAGTGATACATGTGGCTAATAATATTGTCAGGGTAGAGTGATACGGGTGGCTATGAGAGAGATAAGGATGGCAGTGTCAGGGATGATGTGTGATGTCTTAGGGAGATTGTGTTGTTGATTTTTGTGCGATGGTGTGCTTTTCCTAGTGTACGTCATACACCTTACGCGATTTTTTGTGTTTCTTCGATGATCTACTCAATGTCTTTGATATTACTTGTTGACTCGGGCTACAGTAGTACAATCGCACACGCATACACTGTAGCACGCCACTTATACTAGCTCAGGAGTACGAAATTTGGCATTTATTAATCATGCCCATGTGTTCTTGTATTATCGATTTTCATGTTGATATTGAGCATGTGACCACACCGGGTGGATTGTGATTATGATCATGTGACTATGCCAGGCGGATTGTGATTGTGAGCCTGTGACCTTGCGGGGCGGATTGTGAATTTGAGCTCCTGATCATGTCGGGCGGATTGAGATATCAACATGTGAGTTGTCTGTGAGGTTGTGTGATTTGAAATGTGGGCACAAGGTTCCGTGAGCATAGGATGGTGGGTTGAGATCCGTGATTTGTAATTATGAGTTGAGGTATCATAGAGTGATTTCATTGTGAAACTTGTGTAAGAAGGACTTGATTAATTGGTTGTCCTTTGTGTTCCTTATTTGGTTTAAACGATACTTCATAGTGTTCTTATTTCTTCACTGTTTATATCACTTGTTGTTTCTTGTTGTCATTTATTGATATCTGCTTTCATTATTAGCGTTATACTTCCACAAGTTATTTTTTCTAGTGAGTGTCTTGACATGTACATCATCACTGCTCCACCGAGGTTAGTCTTTATACTTACTAGGTACCGACCGTGGTGTCAATTTTTCAATTGTTTTCCAGAGCCAGGTATTGGAGATATTGTACTCGGGCGAAGTTAGCATATTGATCGCAAGGATTCAAGGTAGAGCTGCTTGGTCGTCGCAGTCCCTTGGAGTTCTTTCCTTTCATTGTAGTGTTAGTTTATTATTTGAACAATATTATTGTATTTTGATCTTTGAGATGTTTCCATGTACTTAGATAGAGTTCGTGACTCTAACCAAATCTTGGGAGGTTGTTATGATGTAGGCTTATTATCCTTTTATTTTGGTATTCATATTCACTATGTTTCAAATTATTATTTTTAAAAATATTCCTAATCTTTGTTAGTTATCGTCAGTCTTAGAGACTAGGTGCCATGATGACGCATGCGGTGGGTTTTTGGGTCATGACAAGTTAGTATCAGAGCTCTAGGTTCATAGGTTTTATGAGGCACAAGCAAGTTTAATTGAGTCTTGTGGATCAGTACAGAGGTATATGTACTTATCTTCGAGTGGCCATAGAACTACTAGTAAAGTTCCACTTCTTTCATTCCTATCGTGCGGATTTTTTGATTTCAAAGTTTAAGCCTATCTTTATTTTCTCACAAATGGTGAGGTCATGCACTACCAGGTCAGCTGATCAGACACCCGGGCCCTCTACTAAAGCCGCAAGGCTGGGGCCCGGGTAGAAGCCGAAGAGGGGCATGTGCCACATCTAGAGCACCTTTCACAACAGCATTTGAGGAGCCGCTAGTAGCTCCAGTTCGGGGACAGGCACCTGAGGTGCCTATTGTTATACCTGAACTTCGAAGACTTTAGCGCAGTTCCTGAACATGTTTGGTACACTGGCTCAGGCGGGATTGATCTTCGTTACACCAACTACTTCACATATTAGGGGAAGAGCTCTGACTCCCACCTCCCGTACTCCAAAGAAGCAGGCATACATTGGTCAGGTTCCGAGTGTGGTGCCGGTACAACCTGTTATTCTGGTTAAGCCAGAGGTAAGGCTAGGGGAATTAGAGGAGGAGCAGAAAAGGCTTGAAAGGTTCAATAGGTATAGTCCGCCTACTTTCAGTGGCACAACAACCGAGGATGCACAAGGATTTCTAGAGAAGTGACACTGTATTCTTCTGCACCATGGGTATTGTGGAGATGAGGGGAGTTTCTCTTACTACATTTGAGTTATCGGGAGCAGTGTATTAGTGATGGCATGTTTTTGAGAAGGGTAGACCAACCAATGTAGCACCACCCACTTGGGCTCTAATTTCATAGATGTTTTTGAGGGAGTTTGTTCCCCAGACCCTCCGGGATGTGTGGCGTATAGAGTTTGGGTAGTTGCGTAAAGGCATCATGATGGTGTTAGAGTGCCATCAGGTTCAGTGAGTTATTCCGTCATGCACCTACTTTGGTTCCTACAGTCAAAGAGCGAGTCTACAGATTTATTGAGGGGCTTAATTACGATCTTAGATTCAACATGGCTCGGGAGTTATAAACTAATACTCTAGTTCAGCAGGTGGTGGAGATTGCCTTGATGTTAGAGCGTATTCGGGGTGACGAAAGGGAGGATAAGGAGACCAAGAGGTCTCGAGGTTTTGGAGGGTTCAGTGGATTCTACTCTTTAGCTATGACCACAATGGTAGAGGCTCGGGCAGTCCGCCAGTCTAGTCCGAACTTCAGTCCGCTCGTGGTGCTCCAGTTAGTTCTTTTAGTGCACCAAGGCACGAGCTTCTATAAGGATTATTCTTATTTTTCGGCACATACTTAGTAATAGCAGCTATGCCCGTTGAGGGGTTGTTATGAGTGTGGCGATATTAGGCACATCATGATAGATTTTCCCAGACTCGGTAGGGCAGATTTCATCAGAGCACTCAAGCTACGGGCTCCATTCCATTTGCTACTCCACCTGCATAGCCATTTAGGGGTGGAGGACAGGCGACGCCCTAGAGAGCGGTGTTCGGCCCGTTGATATGCTTTCCATTACAGGGTTGAGGCTGCTGCACCAGATGGTGTCGTTACAAGTATGGTTTCGATTTGTTATAGAGGAGCATCATTCTTGTTTTGTTTCGGTTCTACCTATCATGTGAGTCCTCATATTTGACTTCATGTATGGGTGAGTTTCATGATTTTGTAATGTGCTTATGTGTTTACCCCTATTGGGAGATTCTATATTGGTAGCCTGCGTCTATCATTTTGTTTTTTTCACTGTTTAGAGTTATGATCCTAGAAGTGACTTTTTGTTACTTATTACCGTAGGCTTTGATTTTATTTCTGTATGGTTTAGTTACGATTTGTGATTTATATGCTCTACCAGTATGGGGAGTTCATTACATGTTTGGATTTTTTTTCGCAAAATTGAATTAGTGGAAGGGTTCAGTTGGAATGATGTGTATTCTACTTGTGATTTAGAGCTGAGGATGTGATCCTCACATTTTATCCGGGCTACGTGCCGCAGTGATATTATATTTGGATAAGATCCTTGTTGTTAGTTCATATGTTTTGATTCTCCCTTTTATAATTGATTTGTAGTACAATCATCATAAGAATGTAGCACCCCCGACAAAAGGGACGTCAGTACATTTGAATTGTACTGGTATGTATGAACAAACTTTACTCTAAGTAAGATCAACAATGCATAGATAAGAGACAGTAACAGAATCAACAAGCATTGCACATGAATAGAAACAATCAAAATCACAAGTTCCACATATTCCCTTTTTTTTCCTTTTCCATCAACACCATATTCACAGAGAATTTCATCGTAAGGACACAATCTCAGTACAACAAATCAANAACCTTACACTTGGCAAAACATTCACAAGTAAATCACCTTTCCACAATTTCGAATAGTAATTACATAAATTTCAGCTAGACAGTCAGAGAGTAGGGCATCATGCCTCAACATATTTAGAACACCCAATTTGCACATACTCAGACAATTAACACGGAATAAATCAAACAATATACAACCAAAATACAGTACTAGAACCAATCAATCAATGTACGTGGAAAGAAGCAACCAAAATCAAACAAGTTTCACAATCGCTCCTTTTTCCCTTTCAACATCATCATATTCAAGAACTCATAGCTTTTCATTTCAGTAGTGATATCAAGCACATTTTCCTCCTTATTACCTCGACCACCCTTATTACCTTGGCCACCTTTATTACCTCACGCCTCATGAAGCTTATTGCTTTGTGTTGCGGCGCGCAACCCGATCCCTCCTGACAATCATATTTCATAACAGCAACCACAAACAATTACTTCACAAGAATTATCCTTTCAAGGAATACAATTTCATATTAACAGCTCATTTAATTGGGCCTAAGGCCCCATAACATTTATCAAGTAGAAAATTCCATGAACACGGTACTGCCACATTTTCTCAATTCAGTTACATTATTTCACAATACTCCTTTCATTATTTTCCACGTATGGCTTTCAACTATTTCACACATTCCCACATTTCAGCACATTATCAATCTTTCGTTCATTCGCCCATCAATCACCTTTTTTTACAATTTCATACAACACAGTAGCATGACAATCAACCAGGAAGAATCAAAGAATAATGTCTCACATCTTAGCACGTTTGAACAGACAAATCACACATTTCCAAATAATGTGCACATACCACATATTCGAACCCAATAAGAGGATTCTACAAAGGTTAAAGTTAGCCATACATACCTCAAAGAGCTTTTTCTTAGGTTTATACAATACACCAACACCTCTAACCATAACAATCTATAAGGAGATAGCAGAAATTAATTAATAACTAGGAAGATTACCCATGGTATAACTCTCTTATGAATTTCATCAAACACCTAGCATGTGAAGAAGACTACAAGGTTTAGAAATGGCAATCTCTTCTTCCTTCACCCAATTTTTAGCATGAACTACCCAAATTAGTTCTTTGATAACACATACTAAAACATAGTCCCACATGCATGGCCTATTTCAAAACCCCACCACATATTTGAACCCTTACCCTCTTGAATGAAATTTAGGAAGTAGGACTTACCCGGATAGAGGACAATCTAAGGTGATCTTCCTTGATTCTTGAAGGCCTGAGCAAGATTTTGGTGATAATGAAGCCCCTTTTTTCTCTCTCTATATGCTCTCTCATCTCTCTCTAAAATCAGTAGAAAATGACCCCAAATGAAGCCCATAAACCTATTTATGAAAATGGGGTCGGGTTATAAAAATAGGAAAAATAAATCTCCGGAACCTGTCTGCGATTGCATAATGGATCGCAGAACAAACATGCGGGTCGCATAGTGGATCGCAAAATAACTGCCCAAAACTGGGCAACACTGGCCCAGTCTGCGACCTGATCTGCGATCGCAGAGTCAACATGCAACATGAAACGCTATCGCAGATTTGACACAGGATCGTATTTTTCCAGCCTTCGGTAATTTGACCATAACTTTGTGTAGAAATATCCAAATGACGAGTTTGAAGCGTTGGAAACTATACTCAATGAACTTTCAAATGACGAGTTTGAAGCGTTGGAAACTATAATTAGATATGCTCATTCAAAGTGTGGACTAGTGCAAGTACCTTTGGAATTTTAGCTTATTATGAAATTTTTTCATTTGGCTTGGACTTAGGCCTCTCCTTGGATCCTACGTTACTTATTATATGACTCATACACTTATTCACAACATCCAATTCATTTACATCATATTTAAAGCACATACAATATTATAATTAGTCTACCTGGCACCCCGAATCCTACATTGCTTAGCAAAATTTTCTGGGGTTTTACATTCTCCCCCGCTTAGGATCATTCATCCTCGAATGAGAGGTAGAGCCTAACCCAAACACCTAACATAACATATCTCTTTTCTATCCCACCTCAAGTCACTAAATTTAACTAACTCCCAAATTTTTCCGAAATTGCGGCAGCATCTCTTTTGTTACTAGGCCTATCCACCTGTCAGAGAATCACCCAAAACCATACTAAAAACTCATCAATAACTTGACAAAACATCACAATGTATATACCCATAACACTAATTCTCAGCATCACAAGAACTACATCATCATAATGACACCTGAATATGGACTGCACATTTTCAGATCATAACACCTATAAGGCACTTTTTAAGTCAAAACTAATTGATATACAACCAAGTGAAAACATTTTCCTCTCACGACACTTTTGGCTTTCAAGGTGGCCCCTATGGTTACAACCTTTGCCATAGCACACTCACGGAAGCAATCCTAATCCCTAAACTTACCTAACAAGGATGACAGCTAGACACCTCGCATGAGTTAACTATCCATTAACTTTATCTTTAATAATTTTCACTGTACAATTTACCTTCCACCGGACATTAGGATTTATGGTAACAACAACCACCCGCAATTTCATCCCATGGAATCATACCATCAAGAATATCATTTCATAGTAATCAAACAATCATGTGTTCATAATAGTCCCTACCAACCATTAATGTAATCACAAAGGTGTTCATCAACAGTAATATAATTTCATGTCAATCAACAATCCATATGAAGTCAAGCCACAATGATTCTTGCCAATAATGCATCATATAGGATATTACCATGATCATATAATTCAATCAAATCAATTCACACCCTTCTTTTATCACTACCTTCTTAGACATAAACATATGAAAATACAAAGTACACGAGGAACAGTTACGGGGAACATCATTCTCCTAGGAACCGAGTGAGTAGAAAGCCATATAATCTCATGAAATCCGACCGATTTAAGACTTTTGAAAAGGGGACACACTTTGGTTTGAAATCATGGAAATTTAAGCTTGAGCTTTTTAAGGAAAATTATTACTTTTGGAACCCATGAGACAAGCCCTCGTAGCCCTAGAAAATCGTCAACAATGGCGAGAAAGTGCTTACAATCATTATGAGCTAGGGTAGAATAAGGCCTCGAAGTGACCATATGAATAACTACGAAAGGGTGAGAAGTCTTGATGCACTTATCAGAGAAGAGTAACAATATACAACCAAAAGACAGTACTAGAATCAATCAATCAATGTACGTGGAAAGAAGCAACCACAATAAAACAAGTTTCACAATCTCTCCTTTTTCCCTTTCAACATCATCATATTCAAGAACCCATAGCTTTTCATTTCAGTAGTGATATCGATCACATTTCCTCCTTATTACCTCGGCCACCCTTATTACCTCGGCCACCCTTATTACCTCACGCCTCATGAAGCTTATTGCTTTGTGTTGCGGCGCGCAACCCGATCCCTCCTGACAATCATATTTCATAACAGCAACCACAAACAATTACTTCACAAGAATTATCCTTTCAAGGAATACAATTTCATATTAACAGCTCATTTAATTGGGCCTAAGGCCCCATAACATTTATCAAGTAGAAAATTCCATGAACACGGTAATGCTACATTTTCTCAATTCAGTTACATTATTTCACAATACTCCTTTCATTATTTTCCATGTATGGCTTTCAACTATTTCACACATTCCCACATTTGAGCACATTATCAATCTTTCGTTCATTCGCCCATCAATCACCTTTTTTTACAATTTCATATAACACAGTAGCATGACAATCAACCAGAAAGAATCAAAGAATAAAGTCTCACATCTTAGCACATTTGAACAGACAAATCACACATTTCTAAATAAGGTGCACATACCACATATTCGAACCCAACAAGAGGATTCCACGAATGTTAAAGTTAGTCATACATACCTCAAAGAGCTTTTCCTTAGGTTTATACAATACACAAACACCTCTAACCATAACAATCTATAAGGAGATAGAAGAAATTGATTAATAATTAGGAAGATTACCCATGGTATAACTCTCTTATGAATTTCATCAAACACCTAGCATGTGAAGTAGACCACAAGGTTTAGAAATGGCAATCTCTTCTTCCTACACCCAATTTTTAGCATGAACTACCCAAATTAGTTCTTTGATAACACATACTACAACTTAGTCCCACATGCATGGCCTATTTCTAACCCCCACCACATATTTGAACCCTTACCCTCTTGAATGAAATTTAGGAAGTAGGACTTACCCGGATGGAGGACAATCTAAGGTTATCATCCTTGATTCTTGAAGGTTTGAGCAAGATTTGGGTAATTATGAAGTTAGGACCCTTCTTTCTCTCTCTATATTCTCTCATCTCTCTCTAAAATCAGTAGAAAACCTATTTATGAAAATGGGGTTGGGTTATAAAAATAGGAAAAATAAACCTCTGGAACAGGGTCTGCAATCGCATAATGGATCGCAGAACAAACATGCGGGTCGCATAGTGGATCGCAAAATAGCAGCCCAAAACTGGGCAACACTGGCCCAGTCTGCGGCTTGATCTGCGATCGCAGAGTCAACATGCGACATGAAACGCGATCGCAGATTTGACACAGGATTGCATTTTTCCAGCCTTCGGTAATTTGACCTTAACTTTGTGTAGAAATGTCCAAATGACAAACGGTTTGAAGAATTGGAAACTAGACTCAAATACCTTTCATTTGATTGGTTATTAATCACATAATACCTTATATATAAATAGATATGCTCGTTCAAAGTGTGGACTATTGCAAGTACCTTTGAAATTTTAGCTTATTATGAAATTTTCCCACTTGGCTTGGACTTAGGCCTCTCCTTGGACCCTACCTTACTTACTATATGACTCATACACTTATTCACCACATCCAATTCATTTACATCATATTAAAAGCAAATAAAATATTATAATTAGTATACCTGGTACCCCGAATCCTATATTGCTTAGCAAAATTTTTCGGGGTTTTACAATTTGTTTTTGGCGATTTCTGGTCGGCAATGGAAAATAGGCTATAGGGGTCGGAATGGAATTCCAGAAGCTGGATTAGGTTCATAGTGTCATTTTGGATATGTGTGCAAATTTTCGGGTCATTTGGACGTGTTTTGGTTGGTTTCGGCATCACTGGAAAAATTTACATATCTCAAAGTTCATAGGCTTGAATCCGATGTGATCCTGGTGTTTTAGCATTGTTTTGGGTGTTTCGAAGGCTCGACTAAGTTCGAATGAGGTTGTGAAGCTGCTGGTGCTGGTGTCCCGAGGGGCTCGGGTTGATTTCGGATAGCAATCAAAGGATTTAAAGTCGAAAAATTGCAACTGAAGCTGCTGGTGCTGGTGTAACCGTACCTGCGGAAAAGGGACCGTAGGTGCGAGCCCACAAAAGCGGACCCAAAACCGTAGATGGGATTTTGGTGGGCAGGAGGAAGATCGCAGATGCGGAGCTAGGGCCGCAACTGTGAAAATTTGATCGCAGGTGCAGGAATGTGCATTTAAGTGATTTTTCGCAGGTGTGCACCTGGGACAACATGTGCGAGAATTTGGCCGCATGTGCAGAAATCCCTGGGCAGAACATATAAATAGGACCCTTAGCGGATGTTTGTCATTCATCTACCATTTTTGCACGGGTTGGAAGCTTTTTGAAGGGTTTTGAAGAGGAAAATCGAAGGTTCTTCGTGGAGGAAAGACTTTTGGACTTAAAACTCGCTTATGTGTGATTTATGGACTGATTAGTGGTGAAATTTGTGGGAAATTAGTACAAAAATTGGGTAATTAGGGCTTGTAATTAGAGACCTTTAATTGGGGATTTGAGGGGCCATTTGAGGTCGATTATGAGATTCTTGGTATGTATAGACTTGTGGGAGGATGCGGATTCTTGTGGTGTGATTTTTATCGACTTTCGAGACGTGGGCCCAAGGGTCGGGTTTGGCCAATTTCGGGATTTTTGGTATATATTGATTATTTTCGAGTGGGCTTTGTTCCCTTAGATTATTTTGATGATATGAATCTTTTTTTGAATAGATTCAGGGCGTGCTGTGGCCGAGTCGAGGGGAAAAGGCATCACAGACTAGATTTTCCTCCGGTTTGAGGTAAGTAATGACTTTAAATCTTGTCCTGAGGGTATGGAACCCCGGACATTGTATTTTCTCACCATTTTTGGAGTGGCGCACGTGCTGGATGGCGAGTGTCTGGTGTGCACTGATTGGGGATTTTGAATTGGTCCTTCCTGTGGCAACTATTGAGTTGCTTATTTACTTTTAAATCATATGTTAAATCGTGTTTTCAAACTATTGTGATATTTGGGTTGTAAGCCATGTTTGGGACCTTGTGCCGACTTGTTTAGTGGGGGCTTTTACTGCTATTCCTCATTGCGTTGACTTATGATTTACACTCTGTCATATTATGTTTAACTGATTTCGAAACTCAGCCTTATTTACTCTATTTTGAGATATAAATGATGTTTTTGGGTCGAGTACCTCGTTTTACTGATAGCCCGAGTGGCTTTTTGAGAGTTTCTGACTGAGTGAGGCTGAGGGCCTGATTGTGAGGATATGATATGCCACCAGATGACTTGATTTTAGCGCTTGGGCTATAGGAGCCCCTCCGGAGTCTGTAAACACCCCCGTGAGCGCAGGTACCTACCGAGTGCAAGTGCCAAGTACCGAGTGACGAGTGATTGGGAGGCATGAGTATGTGTGGCATTTCCCGAGGGGATGATTATGAGTGACTGTGAGGTTGCCCGAGAGGCTGATTATGAGTGATTGTGAGGTATGCCCGAGGGGCTGATTCTGAGTGATGTTACGCCCGAGGGGCAGTTTCTTATTCATGATTTTGCCCGAGTGGCTACTTATGATTCATTTCATTTTTTTTACACTAACTTCTTGGACATTTTTTTGAAATTGTTGGAAACTACACTTTTCAAAGGAGTTTACTTAGGACATATTCATTATTGGAAAGAAAGACTGTACTTATTGTGAAATGATGATTTGATTTTATGTGTTTTTTACTGCTCGGACCTGATTTATTTAATTACTACTGAGTTGGCGTACTCACATTACTCCCTGCACCTTGTGTGCAGATCCAGGTGCTAGGGCAGAGTGAGTTGTGTATCTGTTCCAGAGACTTCTCAGAGATTTTGCGAGGTAGTTGCACGCGTCCACAACCCTACTCTCTCATGCTTACTATTATAGAGTTTATTTTCCAAGGTTGTATATTTTCTGTAGATGCTCATAACTACTGACTCTAGGATCTCGGGGTTGTATTTAATATTCGGTGTAGCTTTATATGTTTTAAAATGATTAAACGAAACCTTTATAGGTTATCAGTTTAGTAATGATATAAATGAAAGATTATTTACGATTTGAGTGTGGATTTGGCTGGCCTATTTCCATGATAGGCTCCATCACAACTGGTTTAGATTTGAGGTCGTGACAAGTTGGTATCAGAGTGCTAGGTTACATAGGACTCACTAGTCATGAGCATGTTTAGTAGAGTCTTGCGGATCGGTATAGAGACTTATGTACTTATCTTCGAGAGGCTACAGAACCCTCAGGAAAATCTCACATTCTTGAATTCTTGTAGTGCGAATCTGTATTATTCAGCCAAAAGCATAAGTCTTGAATCCCTTCAATGTATTCGAATGTGCACATGAGCGATTGGTATCAACTATGCATCGACAGCTTGTTATTTCCTTGGTGGGGTGCGAGATGTGAATTTTAGCATGATGATAATGGGCCAGTCTAGAGGACTTGAGACCGGATTTTATTTTGTGTCTTGAGTGCTAAGATTTTGATTGTGTGAGCCGTGCATTTGGGATTTATATGTCTGTTTGTGTCCTTATCAGTGGGGGTTTTGTGACTGGATGACTATGTGGCGAGTGTGATTCGATGGTGAGGTGTGTTCAAATTGTTTGATTGTGAAAAAAGGATTGGCTGGAAATGTGGAAAGAATTATTCAGTGTTTGATTTATGTCTCGAGTTGGCATATGGCTTCGAGTTGTGAGTGAATTGGAAGACCTCTCATGTTGTTTAGTTATGGAGTGAAGAGGATCGTCCCGTTGTGTTATGAGTTCCTGGTGGTGTCTTTTTGGCTGGCCAATGCCCCAGTAGTGTTCATGTATTTGATTAACGATGTATTCCAGCCGTATTAACACTCCTTGTAATTGTATTCATTAATCGCATCCTAGCGTATATGCGTAGCCAGGGGAGGAGAAGCTCTATGCAATGTTCTCCAAGTGTGAATTTTCGGCTTAGTTCAGTAGCAATCTTGGGGCACATGGTGTCCAGTGAGGGTATTAAGGTGGTCAGACCAGTGTTGAGAGAGCTTCCAGAAGCTCAAGATTTCTTTGACCACAGCACCAGTGTTAGTTCTGCCATCAGCTTCAGATTTTTATACCGCGTATTGTCATGCCTCGAGGGTAGGCGTTGGTTGTGTTTAGATGCAAAAGGATAAAGTGATTGCGTGATAGCTATGAGTTTCGGAAGGGTATAGAGAGAGATCAGTTTGAGGCTAAGCATGCGGGGCTATTTTTCGCGGGGTGTCTTGAGGTTGTGTAATCCTTATGTTGTTTTGTAGCAAGTTCTCTTTTACCAGATATTAATATATGTTGCAATTTGAGTTTATATCACTTGTGGGAGTTGGCACGGATATTTCAATGGTGAATATGAGGTTGTAGATGATTTGGGATGTTAAATGGTTTGAATTATATGTGAGCTTATGAAGGATTTAGTTGAATCTCACTGTGGTATGGCGGCGGTGTTAGCGTATGGTCATTATGAGTTACTGGTTGTTTTGATCTATGGCTTTGAGCCAAGTGGGGGAGTATGCTAGTGATAAGTTGGTTGCACGATTATGTGATGTGTTGGGTTCGGTTCGAGGTATACTGGTGAATCAGTTGTGGCTTACAGGGGTTGAGATCGGGGATGACTCGAGTAACGGAAATTTTGGCTACAGGTTGTAATGTACTCTATGGGTAATTGGACTTTTTTTTATTATTCAGTGATTAAGTTGTAATTGTAAAATGTGGTAGTGTGTGCAATGTAGGAATTTTCTTCTTGGTTCGAGTATGTGTGGATTACTTCCTGGGGTGTTGGAGTGCTAATGGAGCATAGGTCGTTGGGTCCGTTTGATAAGTCTAATTGAGGTTTGAGTAGAGTGGATAACTCTAGAGAATGGTTCTGACGGATTCAAGGTTAAATATAGAAATTGGGAATTTTCAAGTTGTGTTTTGGGCTAGAACTGGGATTTACATTGGAGTGCATCAAGACTTGTGGCATTTCTACATTATCATGGATTCTACATATCAGTATCAGGAAGGTGAACGTAATGGATTTAGATTCGCAGGAAATCTCTTCAGGGTAAGTATTTTGAATGTGGTACTTTTGGGGATATTTGAGAGAGTATTAAGCGGCTTATGAGCCTCAGACGATATGGTTTTATACTTGGGTCTCATGTGCTGGGTCTGGGTTGAGAATTGCGGTATTATGGCAAAGAGAAGTACCAATTCTTACGTAAGTCAGAAGGAACTTGGATAAATAGGACAACTTGGTAGTAGGTCGAATCGACATGATAAGGGATACAATTAGTTCTTTGGGTATTCATAAGTTAATGAGTTTTTACAGGTGTTTCTTAGGAATGCTCTTGGGTTTTGGTGACCTGCGTTGCTTGGTTGATTTAGAAGGATTCAGTCCTGACGGTTTGGTGTTGTACAAATGGGATTCGGATAGTTCCTGATGGTTTCTACCACAGTTAGAGATGCATATTTTCTACTGGCATAAGGTGCAGGTGATGTACAGTGGTTTTACTTCTGAATGGGATCAAATGGGAAGTTCTTGACTAGTTAGGTGCGTAGTTGCTTGTGGCTCGGAAGGGATTATAAAGTTCTCATGCTTATCATAGGATGGCATGGTGTATGTAGTATGTCGTGTAGAGTGAGATTTGCATGTGTGAGGTCACGGTTTAGTTCTGGAAGGAAGGTCGAAAATTCTTAAGCAGCATTGGCAATTTCAGATGACTAGGTAGATAATAACACTATTAGCTGGCTTGATGAGGGTATACATTTCAGAAAGGGCATGTGTGGAGTTAAGGGTGCTTCATTGGTATAGTGACGCTCTCTTGTTGGATCAACTGCTGATATTCAAGGATCCACAATCTTCGATAATACCAAGCTAGACCCAAGAAACTGCGAATCTCTGTTGGGGTCGTTAGTCTAGGCCAATCCTTTACTGTTGCGATCTTTTGGGGATCAACCTGAATCCCTTCCCTGGAAACAACATGGCCCAAAAAGGTGACCGATTCTAGCAAAAACTCACATTTTTAAAACTTCGCATACAACTGGTGCTGATGAAGGGTCTGCAGAACTGCCCTGAGGTGATTAGCATGATTTTCCTAACTCCGCGAATAAACAACCATGTCGTCAATGAAGACAATCACGAATGAGTCAAGAAACGGTTTGAAAACACGGTTCATAAGGTCTATAAAAGCTGTTGGGGCAATTGGTTAGCCCAAAAGACATTACCTTTTTCGAAGTGCCCATAACGGGTCCTGAAGGCGGTCTTAGGAATATCCTGCTCCCTGATCTTCAACTGGTGATACCCAGACCGTAAATCAATCTTTGAGAAGAATCTAGCACCTTGCAACTGGTCGAACAAATGATCTATCCGAGGCAATGAATATTTGTTTTTGATAGTGACCTTGTTGAGTAGCCGATAATCAATACACATCCTTAGCGATCCATCCTTCTTCCTGACAAAAAGAATCGGCGTGCCCCAAGGCGACACACTTGGACGAATGAAACCCTTTTCCAATAGATCTTTCAATTGTGCTTTCAACTCTCTCAGTTCCGCTGGCGCTATCCTGTAGGGTGGAATAGATATTGGCTGCGTATCTGGCAATACATCAATCCCGAATTCAATCAATCTATCTAGTAGAACTCTAGGAAGCTCATCCAGAAATACTTCTAGATACTCATTCACAACCTGCACGGACTCGGGAGTAGGCACCTCTGAAGTGGTGTCCGCAACCCGGACCAAATGGTAGATACACCCCTTCTTGATCATTTTTGAGGCCTTGAGATAGGAAATAAACCCACCCCTCGGCACAACATTGCTCCCCTTCCATTTGATAACTGGTTCGTTAGGAAATTCGAGCCACATAATTCTGTTTCGGCAATCGAGTTTAGCAAAGCACGAGTAGAGCCAATCCACCCCCATGATAACATCAAAATCCACCATTCCCAGCTCAATAAGATCGGTCGTGGTATCCCGACCACACACCGTGACAACACAATTCCTATAGACTCGCGCGGCCGTAATAGAATCACCAACCGGAGTCGACACAGAGAACAACTCATGAAGTTGTTCGGGTTCTATCCCAAAACATGAAGAAATAAATGGAGTAACTTAGGACAATGAAGACCCGGGATCAATAAGAGTATAAACATCATGCATTTGGACAATCAGAATACTTGTGACGACATCTGGGGAAGCTTCCGCACTCTGGCGACCACTAAAAGCATAGAACTGACTGGGTCCCCCTCGACCCCGTGCTCTACCCCTAGCAGCATCGCGTCCTACTGGAGCTGGAGGGCGTGCTGAAGATGTAGCGGCTGAAGAGCTGGATGGAATGTTCAACCTGAACGACCTCACTGATGGAACCTCTTAATATCTGAACTTGGTCCAAAGCGACCTCCCTGCTAATAATTGTGCCCTGATGACAGAGCACTGGCTGAAGATTGAACATGGGACTAGGATGGCCCTGATAACCCTCTCCCAAGGGTTGATCTCTCACCTGCAACTGAACTCCCAAGGTTGCCCGCTGACCGGGCCCTACTACAAGTCTCTCTCTCCATCCTTATCTTCAACTTCCGAGCCTCTGTAGCTTGGGAGAATCCTATGATCTTCCCATAATTCATATCCGAATGCAAGGCAGCTGTAGCAACTTTATTAACAACCAAGGGACCAAGGCCCTGAACAAACCGTCGAACTAGAGCCTCCATAGTCGGCATCATGTGGATGGCATATTTGGACAGGCGCACGAACTCCATGTGGTACTCCCACACACTCATGTTGCCCTACTAACGGACCTCAAACTCTGCAGCACGAGCTGCCATAGAGGCATCAACAAACTCATCCCACTTCGCCTGAGGGCTCCCCTCCCCACGGGAACCATCCAACATCTCGAACCACGAATACGCCGCTCCCTTTAGCCTATAGGAAGCCAACTCAATCTCCTCTGTCTATGTAGCCTTCATAACCCGGAGAGTCTTGTACATTTCATCTATAAAGTCCTGAGGATATTCCTTTGGGTCGATGCGTGAGGCGCTAACCACAGAAACTAGTTGACTTTGGAACCTGAAGAATCCCCTTGCTCGCTAGAGGACACAGGGGCAACATGAGATCTTTGGGCCTGGGAGGCCACTAGCTGAGTCAACATCTGAATAGCTCCCCTGAGGTCCCTAGTAGAAATACCGGTACCGGAAGCTGGGGCGGAGGAGGGATCAGGAACGTCAGCGGGAGGGATTTCAGCACCCTCCGCTGGAGTAGGAACAGGGATAGATGGAAGAGCTAGGCAGATTTAGGGTCGGGGAATCATTCTCACCCGCACCATAAGATAAGGAATTCACGACCACTCCTAGGGTGGCATTGGCCACTAGGCCGAGTCGAGCTCTCTTCTTGGGTGCCATTTACTAAAAATTGGAACAATGCACGAGTTAGATAAAGTTGTTCTCACCTTCCACTTCATCGCACGATTCAAAGGAACAATGAAAGGAAATTTTCCTAAATGTCCATGCAGCCCCCTAATTATAGATGTGGTCGACAACACACCGATAAAAAGGGCTCTACTAGACACGGCTCCGAGACATCCTAGGACACTTTAAAGATCTGGCTCTGATACCAAGTTTGTCACGCCTCAAAACTATGGAACGAGATCCGCGCCCAACCGGATGATCCCGGTCAGGCGGACCTAGATTGCCTTTCCTGCCCAACTCATTACCCCATGTTTACAATATACATTATTCCACATGAATTAGCAATTTAGAGTTTACGCATGAATTTACCATTTGAGTTCATTTCATCATTTATCCTTTCAACATTTGGTAATCGCAAAGCATACAATAATTCTGATTCAGACCACGATTACTAGTAAACACAATTACTGCCCAAAATACATATTTTTACAATCCACATCATGTCTACGGAGCCTCTAAGAGTATTTAGAGTTCTCACAGTACTTGTCGGCAACAAGTTGTCGGCTATACCTTAAAAGACTCATATACAAAAGAGATGATATAGACTACACATGGTCCCGAGAGGGAATAGGGCTCACCGGATCTGCTGAAGGTACAAAGGGGAAACACCACTATCGGCGGTATGAGCTACCTGCTGTGGAACCACCTACATCCATATAAAAGATGTAGCGCCCCTGACAAAAAGGATGTTAGTACCTTTGAATAGTACTAGTATGTATGAACAAAGTTTATTCTAAGTAAAATCAAACAGTACCCCATTGGAAAACAGTCAGGGTAACCACACAAGTACCACATATATATACAGAAAATCACAAATGAATATTTCCACAGTTACTGTTCATCAGTTGCGTCATGCAACCTGATCCCACCGTACATTCAGATTTCACCCTTATTACCTCTCCACCCTTATTACTTCGTGTTGCGGCGCACAACCTGATCCCACCGTACAATCATATTTGATAGCAACAATAACCAATAATTATATCACATGGATTTTCATCATCAAGACCATAAATTCATATCAACCAACAGCTATATGAAGTCAAGGAATAATAATCCTTACCAATGAGTAATTCATATATCGTGTTGCCATCATTATTTAACTCAATTAAATTAATCCACAATTTCTTTTCATCCTTTGCCACACTCGGCCCTTAGCAATTAGATACCTTCCCACTTTAGGTACGTTAAAATTCTTTCCTTTAGTAGAACATACTGCCTTATTGACTTATGCGAACATTTAACGAACCTTACACATGTTAGGGTAAGCACAAAGAATCACCATTCACAATCGCAATTAGCATGGTAATCGACTAAGAAATTCAGAGAACGAAATCTTACACCTTGACACAACAGGACAATCAATTCACATATGCTCAAGCAAGAATTTCATACCGAGTGCTCGGACACCAACAAAATGACTCTACAAAGATTAAAGTTAGCCGTACATACCTTGAATCGGAATTCCCCTTTAATTTATTTATCACAAATCACCGGACAGTCTAGAACTGTCAATCTATTCCACAATGTGACATATTTCACGTAGAATTAGGAACCATAAACATAACTCGAACTCATTTAGGCATTTTATCAAACGCTATGTGACCCCTTAGATTACCAACCCCCTTTTTGTAAATAATTACTCAAACTCGTTTCCCTTTACTAGAGTAGGGAGTTTAACTTACATTCATGCAAGGTATCAGGTTTTATCTCCAAGAATCAATTTATGTGTTCTACCCTTTTTAGCCAAAACCTGAGAATTAAAAGGAAATGGGGTGGGGACTCACCTCTTAGAGTGAAGAAGATGACAATTACTCAATAAATTCCAGGCCCGAGTGATAGTCAAGAATAAATTTTGGGTGAAGATGGAACCTTCTCTCTCAAGAACTCTCTCTTCGCTCTCTCTATTTTGTTCATAAAATCGTTAAAATGGAAGGGGGTAAGTGTTTTAATGAACTGGGGGTCGGGTATAAATTATAATATTAAAAGTCCCGAAGCAGAAAAGCGGTCAGGAATGCGATCGCATTCCTGCTACGCGGTCCGCATTCCTGTCACATAAATGGCTGGGCCAATAAGAAACCGGACTGCCCAGGTATGCCACCACTATGCGATTCGTATACTTGTTATACAATCGCATAGTGCGTAGCATAACCTCCTCCACAAAAATGGAGGTGCAAGAATGCGCCAGCTATGCGGTCCGCATTCTCAAAATGCAATCGTATCTTGGGCCACATAGCTGGCGCATTCTTTGGACAACAGACTGTCCATGTATGCGACCACTATGCGGTCCACATACCTATTATGCGATCGCATAGTGCGTCGCTTAACACCGCAACACTGGAAAATTTTATTTTTTATGTCCCAGGGTACTTTTTACTCAAAAAGGGTCCGTTTTAAGACTTTCTATAGTTATAACAACACGGGGACCTATTTGGGAATTATTTTTAGCCATGAAATTTTACAAGTCTTTACAAAGGTGTTAGGCATTCTCGGGTTCCGTGGATTTAGCACGGTCGCTTAGCAATTCGTACTTGGCTTAAATTGTTTAATTACTCATTTTTGGACCTATATTTACCTTTTATCGCTTCTAATTACTCAATTATTCATATTTAAAAAATAATCTTAGGATGAGTTACGCGTACATATACTCGTTTAGTTTTGATATGTCAAGAATCATGTCACGCGTACGTGTACACAATTCACGACATTTAGTTTATTTAAGAACAATTTAGTCAAAGTTGCGCGAACGCGTACCTTCAATTTTTTTAAAAATCAAGATCATGTCATGCGAACATGTACGTAATCACGATAATGATTTTAAAAATATGAACCTAAAGCATTTCTACGAGAGTTTGATTAAGGCATTTTATTTAGTAAGTATGTTTGACCATGGTCACACGGACGTGTACCTCGGTTTTATTTTTGGCATCACAACTATGTCACGTGTATATAATTGTAATAATTAATTCTATTATGAGTACCTAGAGTTATGCTTATGTCTCTAGGCTAAATACCTTATGTCATGTGGCTAAGTGTAAAGGTCCAATTCTATGTGATATGTTTGTTTGTATTTAAATGGGGCAACTTATGTATCAACTGCCCAATAGATATTTAAAAGGGGCTTTAACCTGATAAAGGTTGAACCCAAATGGACTCTGGCCCAAGACGCGTATTGTCCATCATTTGGACCAGCTACTAAATTCGATTTGAAAAGAATTTGGGCCTGATTTAGTCTAATTGATTATGGCCCAATGCATATTCTTAAAGCATCTAAATAAATTTAAAGAAAAATGATTTAGTCCTAGTGATCATGGCCCAATGCATATTCTTAAAACAAAAGTGGTCAGTTGTCCAATGTCTAATACCTTTCTTATCTAAGAAAATGGACAGGTGTCAAATTTTCAGATATTTTTGGATCTTATACCTATTTTCCTACTTAGTATTGGGACAACTGTCCCTTATTCTAGAAGTTTCTGGTGTTTTATGAGAATTTAAGAATTAGAATTCCAAAATTGACCCTTAAGGGTCTTTGAATTACCTCAGAAACAGATTGGTTCTGGGCTTGAGTCCGGTGACTCTTGGCCTAAGGACTTTGGGCTCTTAAAATTTTTACAAAGCTATGGCATTTCCATCAGATAGGCCCAATTTATGAGCCAAATGGAACATGCCACTTCAGTGAGACCCAGTTCTCAAACAACTACTAAATAAAGTAGTAAACAATCAACAATAAAATAACAACAATTAGTTAAAATAAATAAATAAATAAATAAACAAACCAGTAATACTTAGAAACATAAATAAAAAAATATAATAAAGATAAAACATTATAATGATGATAATAAAAAATATAAATGAAACAATATTAAAGCAAAAATAAGTTAACCTAACACTGATTTTACTTTTGTCTTAACTAAGTTTGTTTGATTAATGAATTAATTTAAATAAACTAATGAACAACAATAAAATAAGAACAGTAGGACCACAAAATATAACAGTAAAACATGCAATAATAGAAAAATTTAAGGAAGAAAAAAGAACAAAAAATATAAAATGGATATCTAGCAATGAAAAACCCTCATGCCAAGACTCCCATCTGGAATCTGAGATCCTTGATGGAAGATCTTGAGAGGAGGATTTTTCGACGGCTTAGGTGGATTTTAGGGTTTCATAGACCCTAGATCTAAGATCTAGGTTTTTTTGTGGGGTTTTTGGGAATTTGGTTTGTAGGGTAAGGTTCAGGGGTGTGAGGAGAGTGTATGATATGAGTTTGAGGGGTTTTGGAGGTCTACCTTCACCGTAGGCGATTTCCGACGGCTGGGTTAGGGTGGTGTTAGGGTTTCGGTCATATTTAGGTATAAGATTGGTTGATTTTTGTGGGGATTTTGGGGTTAGGATCTGTGATGTAAGGTTTAGGGAGAGTGGGGGAGAGAATATGATGGATTTGGGGGTGGTTTTAGGTTCCGCCACCGCCTTAGGTGATTTTTGGTGGCGGCTTGGGCAGAGGATATTAGGGTGGCTAAGGTTTGGACGGGGTATTAGGGCGGCTGAGAGAGAGATGTGAGAGAGTGAGGTTTGAGATAGGGGGTGGGCTGAGAGGAGGTTAGGACATTTATTTATTAAAATGAGGGATCAGTTCCGGGCCGTTGGATCTATTGAAGAACAATGGCCATGATTGCTTAGTGCTTAAACGACATTGTTTAATTAAGTGTGCGGGGGGGGGGGGGGGGGGGGGAGGCTGCACCGATTTTAGGGATTGGGCTTGGGCATTTTCTTGGTTTTTTGGGATTGGTCTTGGTTTAATACTAGCCCAGTACAATTTTAGGCTAATTAAATCCCTTTTGTTTAATTAATTTTAAAACCTAACTATTTTTAATTAAATCTTAAATTAAATAATAAATTATCTCAGTGTAACGACTCGACCGGTCGTTTTGCGTTATCAGACCCCGTTCCCCTAAATGAAACTTCCCATAGTAGCTTATTGTGATTTATGACTTGCGGGGGCAGGTGGTCCGGGATTCAGAAGTGTTTAGAGCAATATTGGAACATTTGGTTCATTCAGGTTGGCCTTTAAGGACAAGTTTGACTTCGGTCAACATTTTTAATAAACGACATCGGAATCGAGTTTCGACGGTTTCTGTAGTAACGCATGATGATTTCAGACTCAGGCGTATGTTCGGAATGGGTTTCCGATGATCCGGAAGCGTTTCGTCGCCCAATATTGAAATAAGAGTTCCTTAAGTTCCTATTTGTGGTTTGGGATGTGTTATTGAGTTCCTAATGGAATTCCGAGATCGGGAATAGTTCCGTTATGTCATTTATGACTTGCCTGTAAAATTTAGTATCATTTCGAGTAGTATAGGTCAGTTCGGCGCATTGTTATTGAATTCAAGAACTTGAACTTCTTAAGCTATGATTCTAGGGGTTTTGGGATGTGATTTTGAGTTTTAGCGTTGTTTTGAGTGTTCCGTAGGCTCGAGCGAGTACGTATTATGATTTTGGACTTGCTGGTATATTTAGACGGGGGATCGTGTGGGCCCAGGTGCCTCCCAGACACCACACTAGGCCAAAACCAGCTGAAATAGCTGCTGATGCACCTGTTCTGGTGTGACCGCAGGTGCAGTTAACCAGTCGCAGGTGCGGGATCATTCCTGTGGTCCCAACCTCGCAGGTGCGACCCCCAGCGGGCAGCCCATTTCTCGCAGGTGCGGACAAAGTTTCGCAGGAACGGAGCCGCGGGTGTGGTCTCCTCTCCGCAGATGCTAGCCTTTGCTTGCAGGTGCGGTCCTTGAGATGCAGGTGCGGAACCACTGTCAGGCAGTGTTTCTTTAAATCACAGGATTCTTCATTATTTTTTCATTCGTTCCTTCATTAAAACACTTTGAGATCTTGTGAAAAGGGCTCCACGACCCAACCACTGAGAGGTAAGTAAATTCTACCCCAAAGTTAGTTTAATTCATGAATTCTTAGTTAAGTAAACCTTCTTAATTAGTAAAAATCAAGAATTGGGTAGTAACCTATGTTGATACCCAATTGTCCCACAATATTTTAAAATTGCATATATAGCTTCAAAAACATGCTTTAATAGCAATTGGTATTTTTCTATAATTTTCCCATATTTTTATTAATTTATTTAATTTATCCGATATTTTATTTATAATAATTAATTAAAAAATTTCATTACAAATAATTTCAAAAGAATTTCTTGATTTAATTTATTATTTAGGGTCCTACTAAGACCAAATTTTTCACAATTAGCCAAATTGGCACTCTTTGGCTATGATTGCAATAACTTATTAGTCATTTTGTATTTTTTAAATGCTAATTAGTCATTTTAATTTATTTTCTAAGCATCAATTAAATTTTATACAATTATTAGCTATTTTTGTAAATTGTTTTATCTAATTTAATTAGGTATTTAACAGCTAGCCCCTTTTATTTCAATTATAGCCTAAAATTGCCCTAATCCCTAACCCTATTAAATAACCCAACAGACCCCCAGCCCAAGCCAATTCTTACCTGGTCCAACCCCGGATCAATCTGAGCCGTTGATCAAATTAGATCGACGGCCCAGATTTCACTTACCATAATTAAACCCTAACGACCTCCCCCCTCCCCCCAGTCTCTCGTTTCCCCCTCTCACACACTCTCTCTCTATCTCTCTAGTTCTTTCTAGAGACCTCTGGTCTCTCCACCTCCGATGAGGTCTGTTCGTCTTCTTCGGCCGCCTCTTAGCCGGAAACCATGGAATCCTCACCATCCTCAGGCCTGTCATGGCTCCTTCTCACCGATGTTGCTGTCTCTAAGGTCTTCAAGAGACCAGGGTCCACTCCCTTACACCTTTGGCCTCTCTCAGTCCTTCATGGCTCGATTCCAGTATGATTTTCCTACTTTCCGGCTAGATTTGGTGGTTTCTATACCGACTCTCTCTCTCTGGGTTCTCTCTTTGAAACCCTAACTTCTAAACTTCCTATTCTTTTAGATTTGTAACAGATCTATGCGCATTATGAGGTTTTCCTGAGTTTTCTTTAAAGATTCTTCTATTTTTCGAACGATTCTTCGTTTTTCAAAAACTAGGGTTTCATGACCCCCCTTAAACGATTTTTCCATGACTTTTCAGTATTATCCTAAGGTCTCTACTGTGTTTTAACAATTCATTCAAGTTTCTCTATCTTATATGAGTTGTTGTGATGAAATCCCTAATTTCTAGTCCTAAACCATAAGTTCCTGACCTGTCTTTGATAATGTTTGCATATGTGTTTTTGTTTCATGAGCTTTATGATTCACTGATATTTTACCCTATGTGATTCATCTATGTCTTGGATTTTTCTTGAATTCCCCTTTATCTCACTGTTCACTCTGTAATTCATATTAATCCCTAGTTTCATATGATTTCACTACTAGGGTTTCTGACTTCTTGCCAATTATCTATTCAATTCATGTTAATCCCCTTTAATTGATGTTATTCATGTTCGAATCCTTGATTCTCTGTAACTTTTACTTTAGGGTTCCTGATTTATTATTTGAATCCCTGGTTCCTTGTGATTTGAAAACCTTACTGATTTCTTATGGGATATTCTTATTGATTTTTGACCTTTGGCTTATTTCTTACCTTGTTACATGGTTAATTTACTGTTAATTGATCCTTATTTCCTTAATTAGAATCTGATGAACCTAGTCTCAATTGCATACTTGTACTGGGTTGAGGTTGTATCCTTATATGTTATATATGTGGGGACTTTCCTTATTTTGTTATTTGCCTACTAGCCGTTCCAATTTAACCCCTTCAATTAAGGATACCTATGTTGATATTACACTGTTTGGATATTCCTTTAAGCTATATATGGTTTCTTTCCTTATTTGTTACTGACCGTTTGAATAAGTCCCTTAATCATGGTTGTACTTGAGCTGATTTCACTCTGATTGATACTAAGTTCCATAATTGTTGATTGATTCTGATTTTTATCGTACTTTTCACCCAACTTTCAAATTATATATATGCATACTTTTTCTCTCATTAAAAAAACGAATCTGTTCAAAATCTCTCTCTCACAATTAAAAAGACTCTCTGGTCTCTCTTCTGTGCTAACTACTACTATTCTAAGTTAGCCGGCTGCTAGCCAAGGCTAACTATTGTGCATTTCCTACTTCATGTTTGTGTTATTGCTTTCAACACTTCACTGGTATGTTCTAATTTAGATTTCAGTCCTCAAACCAATATTTTTCTACTACTGTTGTAATTCAGCATGCTTCTAATTTACTTTTACTTATTATTCAGCATGTATCTAGGATCCTGAACCCCCTCTGCATGTTAAATTAGGCTTTATTTGCTTATGACCAGCATATTTCTGCATACTTAGCACCTACTTCATACATGCCTATGACTGGTACATTAGTTTAGCCATGGCCTTAGTTGTTTTAGGGGTTTAATCTAACCTAGTGCTTTACTGTACCCCTAATCCTCTAAACCTTTAGGAATTTCTGATTGTATGTAGATGTGTATCTGCCTGCTACATGTCTGCCCTCACATGCTCTATATTTGTCCCTCAAATCCCATCACCCCTGTTTGTGATTGTTGGACTATCCTTGGTCTTTCGTGTGATGTTAAGCTTCTTTTTCCTTCTTCAAAACTATTTTCGTACTTACCCTTTCTCAAAACTATTTCTTACTTAAACCCCTTTTAAAAAAATAAAAAGCACTCTCACATATACTATTAGAAGTCTAAGTTCAGCCCCCTTCATATGAGCACTGCTTTGGGGACCCTTTGAGTGCCCTCTGAACTCTGACACATAAGGCTGGCACATCCCACACTGCACATGTTTAACTCTATTTTGGCTATGTCTGGTGTGAGCACTTCTCGGGAGCCCTTGAGGTCCTTAGGGAACTTTGACACACCCGGATTATGAAAAGCTATGGAACACCAAAGGCATTGAGGTTTGGAATATCTGGGCCTAATTGAAGGCTCCCTATTGAAGTAACTTCTTATTTTTCCTTTGGTTGTGTAATTCATAATTCCTAGCATGCAATAATTTGTAAACAGATATTTGGGAATGGATAGTGGAAAGGGAAGGGTAGTTATATAGATTATCCATATTAAAGGGTAGATACCATGCCTCTAGGTTTACATTTCTTACGTGAGCACTAGAAATTCATGCTTAGGGATGATTGTATGCGAGCATATCATGCATTAGATATCCTTTTCCTTAGGTCCATGCTTACTGTTTCAGCATCCTATTATGGCATTATCATTTGTCATATAGAAATCATGCTCTAGGATTAAATGTTAATATAGACATGTTATTCATGTAAACCAGTTCTAATATCGTTGTAATGTTGTGGTACACCTAGGAATCATGCTTAGGATAATGATGTGCTAATAAACAAGTCATCCTCATACTTTCTGCATAGCATGTTCAAATATTGTGACTTTATGCATTTAGAAATCCTACCTAGGAATTCTGCATATCACCCATTTTGCATCCCTATGTGCGCATATTATATATCATGCCTTAGGACCTCATTCAACACCTAGTTTAACTACTGATTGCATGAAAAAGGCCCTAAAAAGTAGTTTCACCATGTTTCCAAACGACTGGTAATAGTTTTATATTTTTGCAACACCCAAGTGTAGCATGTTTAGGAAAACTAACTTGTAATAGTTTCTTTAATAATCTGGATAATTACTGGGTGTTGTCATATGCTTAAGCAAGCTTTAGGTGTTAAATCTATTAAAATTGGAAGCATACCCCTTTATACATGCTTCTTGACTATTAATGGTTATAATCAGTAAGAAACTAATAAAATTCATCCTCTGAAATCAGTAATAAAGCTCCCTCACTATGACATTCTCACCTAGACATCGTGCCTTAGGTTCTGAATTTAATAAGGACTTACTTGTGTCTGAGTCGTGTTATTTATGTGCATAATCTGTGGAGGAGTACTTGGACCTCGTACCTGCTCTTTTTTTTTCCTTATCTGAAGTCCTAATTGTCGTTGTTTGACGCTTAGAATCTTGTCCATTAAACCTAGGGGTCAACTTAGTACTTCCTTTTAGGGTAGTAGTCCTAGCCTCCTCGAGGACTGATAGCATGGGACGGGTAATAGCACTCAATAGAATCAGTGTGGTGGGAAGGGTAGAATATGGATATGATGACCGATGCGCTAATACCACGTGTAGCCCCTCTTCGAGGAGTGATTACCGTGTATTGCATTGACGTGATCCATATTATTATAAACCTAGGACACCTGTACATGCTAGTTCATAATCATCTCTACTATTTTCTAAACATCTATATGCTTAAGAGTTAAATCCCCTTTTATTTGAGCCTTTACTTCTTATTTGTTAGTTGTACAAATTCACGAAACCATTTGGCCGGGAACCACACTTGTGGATCTTGAGTGGTGCCTAACACCCTCCCCTTAGGATAATTTCAAGCCCTAACCCAAATCTCAGGTTAGCAACGTAGTTATAATTGAACCCCTTAGGTGCCCTAATGCACCGTTAAAATCATTAGGTGGCGACTCTTCAAAATATGCAAATTCCTTTCCCAAAAGGAAAGAGTTGTCCCAACCAATATCATAAACCCAATATTCCGCTAGGAAGAGGAAAAAAGGAGGCGCGACAGCATGGCGACTCTGTTGGGGATATCCAGGCTTTTACCATTTCAAATAGTTTTATGAATTTATGCCCTTATTTTAAATACTTGCACCCTTTCCTACTCCCTTTACATGCAATTAATTGTTCATAAATCATGATCAACATTCATACTTCACTTGTGCCAAACAAAATACTATAGCAACGCTTGCCCTTCCTATATTATCACCCACTAAATTCGGAAAAGCTTATTTGCGATAAAACTAGTCGATCAGCGGTACAGTCGACGGTTCCATGCGTTTCCCCCTTGAGTTGTCCGCTCTAGAGTACAAGTCTAAAACCCTATAGAAACCTCACTTTGTTGCACTATTGCATGCATCATGGTCAAACCTAGTCAAGCTAAAGTGTCGTCCGCGCGATAGCTTTTAAGATAGCCTTATCCAAAAGTCCACCGGGTTTCCCTAAACCCAAACGGACGCCCTCACGTTCTGTGCATTTATTTGGAAAAATAAATGCTTCCTGCTAATTATTGACGATAAAAAGTCAAGTCCGGTGTTGGTAAGGGCCTAACCTATTTGATTTGCATAAAAATGAGGCACGACGTCCCCAGATTGGGCATGGTCTCCAACATCCACCTAAAACTGTTGAGTTGGTGGGAGGATCTACACTCTAGCGACAAAGCTATCCTCAGGAAACACTTGGGTAATCTACCATCTCTCCTGGAAATCCAGCCTAACAAAATGATAGTAGAGGCTTCTACCTTGTTCTGGGATCGTGAAAGGTCCGTGTTCCGCTTTGTGAACATCGAAATGGCACCGTTGATAGAAGAGATAGGAGGGCTGGCTAACCTAGTATGGGAAACTCCGGGGTTGCTGATGCCTGAGAACCGCACAGGAAAACGTTTCCTCAAAATGATGGGTCTGAAAAAGGACGCAGAAGTGGTATGTTTGGAGGATTCGTACATTCCTTTTGACTACTTGTACGAAAGGTATGGCTACAGCAAATCATACAGTACCTACCATGACGAGTTTGCTATCACCTCTTTGGGACACGTCCATCGCCGAGTGTTCCTGTTTATGGTTTGCTTTTTGGGTTTGATTGTGTTCCCGATGAAGAAGGAAAGGATCCATACCAGGCTAGCCATGGTAACTAAGACCATAATTGAAAGGGTAAATGGGCAATATTTTAGCATTGTGCCCATGATCGTTGCGGACATATATCGGGCCACAGAAAGGTGTCAACAAGGAGCAAAGCATTTCAAAGGTTGAAATTTATTACTTCAACTCTGGCTCATGGAACATCTCCAAATAAGCTAATATCGACAGGACATCCACCACAGAATGTGGGATGACCACATGCTTTCCATCACCCAAAGCGAATGAACTATATCCCTGACATGTTCGCTCAGCCTGAAAATGTTGAAGGATGGGTTGAACTTTTTGATAACATGACTGAAGAACAGATTCAATGGATGTTTGAATGGTTTCCAACGGATGAGTTCATCATTCAATCTCGAGACGCATGATTTCTGATACTGATTGGTCTAAAGGGGACATACCCTTACGTCCCTCTTCCAGTTATGAGGCAAGCACGAAGGAAGCAAGTCATCCCTAGGATCGAGAAGATGAGCCATCTTCGAGCTGACTTTCAAAATAATGATAGTCCTCACAAGTGCCAATCTCAGCACCTATGGCATTACAAGGTTATACTTGAGAAAGACACCATCGAGCCAGACAGGTATCACGCCGGTTATACCCATTTCTATCTTGGTTGGTTAGAAGAGGATCTGGGTGGTCGGAGCAAGCCGGGGTATGTCCGAGGTCACAGGGTTATAGATGAAAGGGCTAAAGCACACGTCAAGTTCAACTAGCTGCGCAAAAGGATCCGGGAAAATGAGGATGATCACCACAAGATACATGAGTCCAACAAAAGAGTGATCAAGGAATGGAAGGACATGGCTATCAATGCCAACAAAAGGTTGGGGTTCTTGGAACGAGGTATAATCGATTTGGAAGAAAAGTTCATCAAAAGAGTTAAAGATTGTCAAAAGGATGAGGGAGCTGCAGGGGGATACCTAGCCAAAACTTACCTGTTGCTGGGACTTCGCGAGCTAGGAAAGCTGCTCGAAGGAAGCAAGAATGCCGAATCTGGGGATGGTCCTTCTGGGACCAAGTAGATAGGAATGTCTTTATTTTTTTTATCAATGTAATAAGGTCAATGGCCATTCGTAACTTTTATTTCTATCGTTTTGGTATTTGTCTATTTTTATTATTAATAAAATGAGGCATTTAGCATTTTAAGTTCTCCAAATCAGTTTATCGCTAGGCCTACCTTGGGCACAAAGAGGTCCCCAACTTAGGACACGCTTTCATTTCTGCATTATGTGTTTAAATACTGCAATACTCTTTTCATGATCCTCACTGACTTGGTTACCTTTTGTTTTTATTTCATTTTTCTTACTCCTCCCCAAAGGTTAGTTCGTGCATTCTGGTATCATCAGCCTGTCGCACCAGATCCAAGGGCCCTCCACCTACTCCTCCCCCTAGTCCTCCTAAGGTCAAAGACAAAGGCAAAAGTAAGATGGAAGAGTCCAGCGGCACCAGAAAAGAGAATATGACTGAACGGGTAGAGGCCACTGATGGCCAAGATATTCAGGTCCTGCATGAGAACATGTCACCACTTGAGCACAAATTGTTAAAGTTTCAGGAAGAACTCGATCAAGTCCGGAATCTAGCCAATTTGTCATTTTCCCTCAACGTCTCTGACGTCAACCTTCCAAATGCTCAAAACCCCGCACCTCCAAAAAATATCCCATGACAACAAAATCATCCCGCACCTCACCATCACACCACTCCCCAAAAGAACCAAACTCTACCGACGCAGTACAATGCTTTCCATACCTCAAATAACACTCCACTACTCATCCTAGAACCCCAAAACCCCACAAAAGACCATTTCCATACCTGTAAGAATGCCATCTATGTAGAAACCATGACCCACTACACTCTGCCTATCCCACAGACATCCGAGTCTGACGAAAAGGATTTACTTATCAGCCGAGGAGCTTAGGAAACTGACTAGCCGAGTCCAGAGTATTGAAGGAATCAAGGGGATTGAAGGGTTGAATTATGAAGACCTTTGTATCCAACCTGATGTCGAACTGCCCGAGGGGTACAAACCTCCAAAGTTCAAAATGTTTGACGGTACCGGTGATCCGAGAGTCCATCTGAGGACCTATTGCGACAAATTGGTTAGCGTAGGAAAGGATGAAAGAATCCGCATGAAGCTGTTCACGAGGAGTTTGAAAGGAGATGCATTGGTACATCAGCCAAGACCCTAAGAAATGGTCAAACTGGGTAAGCATGGCGTGTAATTTCATGGACATGTTTAGATTCAACACAGAGAATGCACTAGATGTGTTCTACTTTCAAAATTTAAAGAATAAACCTACAGAAACCTTTCGCGAGTATGCTACTCGCTGGAGGTCCGAAGTCGCTAAAGTCAGACTGCTCTAAAGGAAGAACAGATGAACAAGTTCTTTGTTCGGGCTCAGGATGCAGTATTATAAACGGTTAATGATGGTTGAGGGCCACAAGTTCTCTAACATCATCAAATTGGGTGAGCGGATTTAAGAAGGTATTAAAAACGGTATGGCTAAAAATTTTGAAGCCCTGCAAGCCACTAACAAGGCTCTACAGTCTGGTGGTGTGTCTCAGAAGAGAGATGTGGGAGCCGTAATGGTTGCACAAAGAACCAAGTCCCCGCTCAAATACCAAACCTATCCGACACCTCCGCTCACATATCATCCAATCCTGAATTACCAAGCACCCTCACCAAAATACCAAACTCCACCACCTTCCTACCAAGCTCCAGCACCCACATATCAACCTGCTTCGCCCAAATATCCACAACCCGCTCCTGTCTACCACACTTATAATTCCCAGCCATCCCATTACCAATCACCCCCTGCACGCCAAAACATCCCTAGACCTCATCCCAATTTTGATCGCCACCCTCCAAAGCAATACACCGCCATAGCCGAGCCCATTGACCAGCTGTATGAAAAATTCAAAGATGCTGGTTATGTCACACCTATCCTTGCTGCCACCCTTGAGAACCCTTCTTAGTGGGTTAACCCAACAAATTCTGTGCACACCATTCCGGCATGAAAGGAGACACCATCGAAGAATGCCGTTCTTTGAAGGACAAAATACAGGCTCTCATTGACAATAAGATTATTATGGCAATAGACCCCTCTCCAAACTGTCACGACCCAAACCGATGGGCTGTGACGGGCACCCGATACATTATTCGACCGAGTACCAACGTAAAGTATGTTTCTTATTTCATTATCATATATACATGACATACGGGCCTAATAGGCCAACATAATCATTTACAAACTCAAAACATAGGCCGACAAGGCCGTACAATCTTTCACGTATACGACATATGTCTACAAGCCTCTAAGAGTACATAAATGTCATAAAGGTCGGGATAGAGTCCTGCCATACCAAACAATACCCGTCTAAATCATACTAACTAAACAAGCGACTCCGAAGCAAATGGAGCGCACCAACATCTTCCGCTGAGCTGATAACCTACTTGGAAGGCTCTCGACCTGTCTATCGAGACTTGCGGGCATGAAACGCAGCGTCCCCAGACAAAAGGGACGTCAGTACAAACAATGTACCGAGTATATAAGGCACATAATGTACATAAGAGACATGTAAGAAATATAGAGTAATGACTCAACCTGTAAGTCTAAATAACTTTGTAAATCATAGACCCCTTTTAGAAGCATGCATATGCGTATGAATGTCATTTCGTGCATAGGTATATGTTTCATAACATCATCAGCCTCTGAGGACATCCCATCATATCATATCGGCCACTGTGGACAAAATCATCATCGTATACCAGCTGATCAGGTGGTGGTGCGTATATAACGCCATAACCTTTCCCATATCCCATATACATATACATACATATATACGCGTATATAACGTGGTTCGAATCATATATATATATACATACATATATACGCGTATATAACGTCGTTTGAATCATATTTCAGTCACTATGGGCAACATCATCATCATATACCAGTTGATCAGGTGGTGGTGCGTAAATAACACGGTAACCCTTTTTCCATATCCCATATACATATATTTACATATATACGCGTATATAACGCCATCTGATCATGGGTCAATGCACATGTATAAATGCATGAAATGCATATGAAATATGTTAATAAAATCTCTCGGTACGTCATAAGACCATTATGCCTCTGACTAATATCATAAAATAAACCTTATCAACTTACGTATTTTTGAGACCCATGAACATATGACAAAATAATATGACACGTGTGGAATCAATAACATAAGCATCTCTAGTATTTTCATGAGTAGAGTCATTTATGGAAGTTGTGCATTTGCTCGTTTCTTTCGTGTCGTATAGATCATGCATGAAAAGACTTTTGACAATTATACTTCAATTAATTTTTAGAAAATGATATCATTAGGCATAACAATGAAAGGTTACATGAACTTTCACTAACAGTAAGTGTAATTGAAGATATTTTACTTTTTTTAACAAGTTAATTTGCTGCTAATTTTCTAAAACGTTAACAACGATAACATTAGCCAAATGTTATTCTGCAGTTATTTTTTTTAAAAGGTTTGACATCCATTACTTTCGTGATAATATTGTTTTGTGTTCATTCAATTTAACACCTTCCAAATTCTTCTTCTGTGTTATTTGGATCATGCCAAAAAGAAAGAAGGGATAGCCTTAACATACCCGGAGTAGGAAAAAATCGGTATAATATTCTTGAAAAAAGATTGCACCGTACACTTTTAGAATCGCAAAATCCCATTGCTATAACATCACGTAGTCTCGTATGATCATTTGTAACAAAGTCACGTTGACAGAACTTCTGATAAGTTTCTTCTAGGCTGGAAGAAATAACTGAATCACCAAATAAGGGCACAATATTGCCAATGCCAGGAGGAAATACTATAGGATTGTTGATTCTGTAATTACCACCTTTGTATTGTCTCAACCCCAAATGTTCCAAGGAAATTTCAGCTTATCACTTAAGTTCGAAAACGTAAGAAGCCTCCCAGTAATCTCTCACTTTTCTATCTTTCGTGAAGCTTGATATTTGGATTTTAGATTTGGTTTTTCAGCTTCCTCCCTCCGTATATACATGAGTGTGTAACTATATGCCACCTAAGGAATGACTTAGTCATTTCTTAAAGTTTTGGCTTACTGCCACGTGGGGATGGTGGTGGAGATTTCTAATCTTATCCAATTAATTAATTAACTAATTAGGTGATATTTCGCTACCCGGTAATTAATCAATTACCTGCATGATTAAAAATTATCTCAAATTACTTAAAATTTTACTCATTTTTAATTTGCTTTATACATCCTACTACCATGGTCATATGGTACCGTGTATGGTACTAGTCTATAAATATCGGATATTATTGCTCGGGCCACATTTTACCCCAGTATGCTAAACTTGGACGAAAATTCATTTTCTTCGACTTGCTTCTCCTCTCACCTTCACGAATTTAATCATCACTTGTTTGAAATAGCATGATGCTTATAATCTCAAAATAATCCCATTCCCGAACTTACGTCGATTAACTTACGACGAACCTTTAACATACGAATATGCAGGATGTAACACAAACGTCCGTGAAAATTCTCTGCCAGACCATAAGGGTAGAGGTATCCATGTGATTGAAATAGATGATGATTGGGATCCCAAGGGGTCAATCGGGTTGATCGCAGAAGCCGATAACCCAAAGAAACCCGCAGTCACTTTCAAACCGATCATAGTCCAGATTCAGCCATCTGAGGCCTCTGAGGTGAATATGTATATACCATTTGAGTTTGAAGCAGCACCACCTGCAAAGTCACCAGTGCTAATTGAAGTTGAGTTTGTATCTCCAACAAATGCACCAGCTTCATTCGAGGTCACTGCCTTGCCACCCCGAACACACATTCCGTTTGAAGTAAAGATTGCTGCCCCAATTCCGGTGGCAATGTCAACCACACCACCCTTCTATTCAAACCCTATCCCTTGGGACTACAAAACCGAGGCAAGAAGCAAAGGAAAGGTAATGTATGAGGAAGCTGTCGCAACACAGGGTATGACGAGAACTAGTAGGATCTACACTCTGGAGCATCTGGCCGAGTCAAGCAAGCAGGCTGCCAACCGGCCTCTCCTTATCGAAACAGGTCCCGATGACCTTTGGAGAAAGGTATAGGCTAAGGAGTATTCAGTCATCGACCCGCTAAAGAAGAAACCGGCACATATATCCATCCTCTATCTGCTGCAGAATTCTGAAACACACAGAAATGCTTTGTTGAAAGTGTTGAGTGAAGCATATTTGCCAAACAACATCACTAGTGGGGAAATGGCCAATATGGTATGCCAGATACTGGAGAGTCATAAAATCTCTTTTCATGAGGACGAGCTACCACTTGAAGGATAGGGGCACAACAAAGCACTGCACATCACCGTGTAATGCCAAGATCATTTCATCACAAGAATCTTGATCGATGGAGGTTCCAGTCTTAACATCTGTCTGTTGATAACACTTAAGAAATTGGGCAAAGGGATACATGAGATAAGGGATGGGGCGATCAATGTGAAAGCCTTTGACGGTTCTCATAGGTCCACCATGGGGGAGATCAGTCTATGTCTACAGAGGGGACCGACTTGGTTCGAAGTGGATTTCCAGGTGATAGATGTGACGGCATCCTACAACCTGTTGTTGGGACGACCCTGGATTCAGGCTGCTGGGGCCGTAGCATCAACACTACATCAGGCGGTAAAATTCGAGTGGAACCACCAAGAGGTGATTATTCATGGTGATGGTAGCAACCCCATTTATAGTCGTCAAACTATTTCGGTGATTGACGGAAAAAGGAAGATAGGCGGAGGAACTTACCACCACATTGAACGGGTCAATGCTATCGACAAGGACAAATGGTGGGACAACAAGATTGAGAGCATCCTGAACTGGAGAGGATATGAGCCAGGCAAAGGGCTCGGTAAGAACCTCCAAGGGATCACGAAGCCCATAAAGCTCAAGGAGCATGGCACCACTTTTGGTTTGGGGTATACTCACACATGGCAGGAATTCAAAAACTGGTCGCCACCTTGGCACGGTCCCTATTACCCTTTGGAGCAGCCGATACCTCATTTTGAGCAGACTTTCAAGCAGGCTGACACTATTTACTGTTCAGGCGAGGAAGAAGCACTTGTAGCAATGAGGAGCTTGTTCCTAGAGGATGATGATATGGATTGCTGTGTTGTTCTCGAGGAGGAGGGGGAGGAAGGCCCTTCCATGCAGACTGTAATCAAGGGGGCATATCTCAAGAACTGGTCTACCAAGACAACCAAAGCCCGACGAGCCTCGGGGTAGCAAGGCTAAAACAAGCATTATTTACTATTTTATTTACTAAATGATTTTCCTTTTCCTGCATTTTTCAATTTCTGCAATAAAGATCTTCAATGTTCAAAACAATTATTCAATCTATCAAAGCATCTGCTAAATTTCTCTTAAGAACCTGATATTTATTGTTATTGTTTTCTCTCATTACTTTATTTATACAACATTACTATTACTTATCTTGATGAACCGATGACTGTGACATGCAATAAGACAATGCAGCAAACGGAAATTGATTCAGAGGAAGACGACATACCTGACGAGATTGTCAAAGAAGTTGAGAACTTTGAGAAGAGACCTAAGTCCAACCTGGACGAGACTGAAAGCATCAACCTGGGAGATTCAGAAACATCAAGAAGATACTAAGAACGATGATAGAAAGGCACAAGCAGTGAGACGAGAAGTTATCGTTTCCCTTATTGGGATACCGCACCACTGTCCGTACATCAACAGGGGCAACTCCCTATATGCTAGTTTATGGTACAGAGGCTATTATTCCTGCCGAAGTGGAGATTCCATCTCTAAGAATTATACAGGAAGCTGAACTCAGCGGCGCAGAGTGGGTAAGAAGCCGTTATGAGCAACTAGACCTCATAGACGGGAAGAGAATGAATGTAGTATGTCATGGTCAACTATATCAGAATAGAATGGTCAGGGCCTTCAACAAGAAAGTCAAGACGAGACGATTCACACCAGGGCAGCTGGTGTTAAAGAAAATCTTTCCTCATCAAGATGAATCCATGGGGAAGTTCTCTCCCAACTGGCAAGGTCCGTACATGGTTTATAGAGTCCTGACAGGAGGAGCGCTCATACTTGCAAAAATGGACGGAGCAGTTTGGCCGAAACCAATCAATTCAGATGCAGTCAAGCGTTACTATGTGTAATCTTTATGCTTTCTCAGTGATGTAATTTGAACTACGCCTGAATTAATTCCCGTTTAAGAGGGCATACGTAGGCAGCCCTATGGGTTCGGTCACAATTCAATAAAAATCTATTTTTCCACGCAATTGGAAACTGGGGCAGAATTTTGAGGAGGACCCTCAAAATTTCGAAGCAAGTTCAGCCGGTCGCCGCGCGAGCAGTAGTCATAGGCATCCACCTAGCAAACTGGGGCAGAATTTTGAGGAGGACCCTAAAAATTTCCGCAACAAGAGAGGTTGCAATGTCTCAAGTTGTTTCATGTCGTCGGTTCATCTAAAACTATTTTACATTACATGCTTATATTATACTTTTACAAAATCATGCATATTTATTTTTTGAAATAACATGTATAGCAAACACTACCCCAACGACACAGACAGTATCATCATGATCAAGCAAACGAGCCAAGCAGGGCCAGCAGAAATGCGAACTAACCTTTCCCCTTTACAAAACTCACGATCTTTCTTTGGATGCAGGCACAAAATTGCAAAAAGCCCCAAAATATATTATCTGCTCCAAGGACAGACATCGTTCCTCAAAATCGTCATGCCAACACTTATTATCAGCACAAACAATGCTTCATTATCATAATACTCTACCGCAATTTAACACCAGCTAAGAATTTATGTCGTCCTTCTTTAAGTAATTTCATAAGGCTACTTTTCTGCCTGCCGAGGTTAAACGCTACCTCCATATGCATTCACATATTGCATAAGGCTACCTTTCTTCCTTCCTAGGTTAAATGCTACCTCCATCTGCATTCGCATATTGCATAAGGCTACCTTTCTGCCTTCCGAGGTTAAACGCTACCTCCATCTGTATTCGCATATTGCATAAGGCTACCTTTCTGCCTTCCGAGGTTAAACGCTACCTCCATCTGCATTCGCATATTGCATAAGGCTACCTTTCTGCCTTCCGAGGTTAAACGCTACCTCCATCTGCATTCGCATATTGCATAAGGCTACCTTTCTGCCTTCCGAGGTTAAACGCTACCTCCATCTGCATCCGCATATTGCATAAGGCTACCTTTCTTCCTTCTAAGGTTAAACGCTACCTCCATCTGCATTCACATATTGCATAAGGCTACCTTTCTGCGCCATCTGCATTCACATATTGCATAAGGCTACTTTTCTGCCTTCCGAGGCTAAGCACTGCCTCCTATTTACTTTTCAAAGAAATCACTGTCTCTATCATTATTCACTTCGCTTCCTTTCGGGCTAAACTCTACCCTTTTTAAATTCGCAAGACTAAGCTCTGTCTTGTTAGCATCATACTACTGCTTTTTCATGGGATGAAATATCGCCAACTTATCCAAAGGCATAGTTGATTCAGGAAGAGCCTAGTTATGGCTAGACAAGAGGATACATACACATCAGCAGATCGTGCAAGAGAAACATAGTAAAACCCAATATAGTGAATTCAGCCTCACAGTTATGACATTGTAGTACTTGAGACATATTCAAATAGGAGTTGGGGTAGTTAAACGTGCATTATAAGTGTTACGAATAAAAAGAGTGTGCCACTGGGTAACAGTCAAAACATCAGTTCAGAAGTAGTCCTACAAGCACAAAGACGTGGAGGTAACTAACTACAAATAATTATAGGTGAGGAAGGACATAAAAAAATAAATTCCATTGAGTAACAAATCACCCCCACTGGTTGAACTTGACGCCGTCGTCGAGGTTGATTTCAAGTAGTCCTCTATTTGATGTTCAAATTGAAATAAAGAAGCACCCTTCTCCCAAGTTGCATCTGCCTCGGGGTTGCCTTTCCACTGAATCAAAAATTCTGTCTGTCTATTCTTTTTGTGCATCCCAAGTACCCGGTGGTTCAAAGTCTTTTCAATCTCATCCTCAATCTGAGTGCGCACTTCCGGAGGAGCTCTATTTATGTTGCGCCTGTCCGGATCTTCAACATAAGGCCTAAAAAAAATCACATGGAAAGTTGGATGTATCGTCATTCTTTCCGGCAGCTTCAATCGGTAAGGAACTTCACCCACCTTTTCAATAAACTTCAAAGGGACCATCATATCTTGAAACCAATGCTTTATTCCTTACCCTGCTATCAATCTTTTTCTAGATTTGAGGAGTAAGCTTCAACAACACTTTGTCGCCTACTATGAACTCCAATGTACGCTTGTTCTGATCAACATACTTCTTTATTCTTTTTTGTGCCTTGTTCAAACTATCTATTACTTCTTTCATCATGGCATGTCTATCCCAACCACAGTGATAGGTAGTTAGTTGGACATTTAATCCAGTTTTCTGTTGCACAATTGCCATTGGTACTTCAGGTTTCTTCCCCAGAACAATCTCGAATGAACTCATATCTGTCGCTGAAGACTTGTGCAAATTATAAGAGCATTGTGCACAGTCTAATAAATATGCCTAGTTTTTTTTATTAGAAGTAAAGAAACACCTTAAGTATTCTTCCAACAAATGATTGATTCTTCCAATTTGGTCATCAGTTTGGGGATGATTTGCGTCGAAAACTTCAAGTTTATACCCATCAGATTGAACAAATAAGTCCTGAACCGGCCTGTAAACCGTGCATCCCTGTCACTAATCACATCCTTTGGCATTATGAAATACTTAACAACGTTCTTGAAGAATAGCTTAGCAGCAACCTTTGAGGGGCATTCAGTTGGGGCAGCAATAGAAACAACATACTTTAAAAACCTGTCGACCACAACCATGATTGAAAACAACCCATTAACTTTAGAAAATCCATTGTAAAATCCATAGAAACAGATAGCCATGTTTCTTTTGAAAAAGGCAGAGGTTGTAGCAAACCCACCTCCTTCTTCCGTTCGATTTATCAAGTTGGCAAACGAGACAACTTTTCACATAAGCTTCCATATCATGCTCCATCTTTGCCCAGAAATAATATTGCGACAACATCACCATCATCCTTCCAATTCCCAGATGAACAGCCCAAAGTGTATCATGCATCTCCTTCAGTAATTCACGACGCATCCCATCACCAACTAGTACCACGATTGTCCCCACTTTGAAATGGAGAAGATCGTCCTCGATCCAGTACCTCCTCATTGTACCGTCTCTCACATGATTCATTGTTTTTATGTACTATGGATGATTACAGTAGCTAAGTTGATCTTATCAAGAAAATCTGACTCAAGTCGTGTAATGGAATAAATAGCCGCAAAGACTTCTTTCTGACTCAATGCATCCGCAACTTGGTTGTGTTTTCCTGGCTTGTGCTCCTACACGTGCTTGCTTTAGACTCAACTTTTTTTGTGTTTCGAAAAATGTATTAGCCACATTGTCCGTCCTCACAATGAATTTTGTTCCTAGAAAATAAACACACCAGATCTGCAAGCAATGAATAACAACAACCATTTCTTTCTCATGAGCCGAATACCTCTGCTCCACTTCATCCAATTTTCTGCTTTCAAAGGCCACAAGATGACCTTCTTGAACTATAACACCTCCAAAAGCCTTGTCGGAAGCATTAATATTGACTTCAAAGGGCGACTCAAAATCAGGAAGCCGCAAGATAGGTTCTGAGGCAATAGCGTCTTTCAGCATATCAAACACATCATTACATTTTTCAAACCATTGCCACCTAACATTCTTCTTTAACAAAACTGTCAAAGGAGAAAGCTTCTTAGAATAGACAGCAATGAACTTCCGATAATAATTAGCTAACCCAAGGAAATACCTCAACTCTTTCACTGAATTGGGTGCCTGCCATTCCAGAATGACCTGCACCTTATTCGAGTCCATTCGCACCTGATTTTGGCTCACCAAGTGGCGAAGAAACTTTATCTCCTATCTTGCAAACTCACATTTCTCCATCTTCACATAAAGCTGGTACTCCCTCAAACGAGACAACACCTTTATCAAATGTGACATATATTCATCCAAGTTCCTACTACAAATGACTATGTCGTCTAAGTAGACAACGATAAAATCATCTAAGTACTCATATAGAACATCGTTCATCAGGTTGCAGAACATAGCAGGGGCATTCGTCAACCCAAACGGCATAACCAGAAATTCATATGAGTCATACCTTGTGACACAAGTATGAGGTATGAGAGGTTGGCCATGGCGAGTTTGAGAAGAGGTCGAGGTAGGCCTAAGACGTACTAGGGAGAGGTAACTAGACAAGACATGATGCTACTTCAGCTTACTGAGGACATGACTCTTGATAGGAGGGTGTGGAGGTCGAGGATTAAGGTAGAAGGTTAGTGGGTAGTTTTTAGTTTCTCACCAATAGTCTTAGTAGCACGCATCTCCCTTCATATTCTTAGATTTTTATTACGTTATGTGGTTTTTTTCGCCTCAGGTATTGTATCCCTTGTTGCTGGTATTTGGTACTACTTATCCTTTATCTCTCCCTTTTTCTTTTCTCTTCCCTCTTCCTTCCATTCTTGCTATCCACTTTTTCTTATTACCCTTCATGAGCTGAGGGTCTATTGGAAGTAGCCTCTCTACTTGTTAGGTAGGGATAAGGTCTGCGTACAGACTACCCTCCCTTTAAGTCCAATTTATGCATATTAGATACGCCACTTCCCGATGACCACGATTACAAATATATACAACCACTGCCCAAAATACACATATACACCCACATAGTGTCTACGGAGCTTCTAAGAGTACTATGAGCTTATACAATACTTGCCGGCAACAAGGCTCGGCTATACCTTACAATACATAATACACTCAAAAAGGAGAAGGCATGAACTACACATGGCCCCGAGAGGAAATGGGGCTCATCAGTACACCTGAAGAGGATGAGGAGAAGGCACCACTAACGGCGAGCTGAGTAACCTGCTATGAACCCACCTACATTCATATAAAAGATGTAGCGCCCCCGGCAAAAGGGACATTAGTACTGTGGAATAGTACTAGTATGTATAAACAAACTTTATCACAAGTACAATCAAGCAAATACACAGTTAGGGAACAATAATAGAACTAATTAATCAATGCACGTGGAAGGAAACAACCAAAATCAAACAAGATGCACAATCTCTCCTTTTTCCCTTTCAACATCATCATATTCAAGAGCTCATAGATTTTCATTTCTGTAGTGATAACGATCACATTTCATCCTTATTACCTCGGCCACCCTTATTACCTCGGCCACCCTTATTGCCTCACACCTTATCAAGCTTATTACTTTGTGTTGCGGCGTGCAACCCAATCCCACCTGACAATCATATTTCATAACAGCACCCACAAATAATTACATCAAAAGAATCATCAATTCAAGGAATACAAGTTCATATCAACGATTTATGTATTTGGGCCCAAGGCACCATAACTCTCATCAAGTAGTAATTTCATGAACACATTGTTGCCACAATCGCTCAATTCAGTTACATTGTTTCACAATACTCTTTTTCATTTCTTTCCACGTGTGGATTTCAACTACTTTACACATTCCCACATTTGAGCACATTATCAATCTTTCGTTCATTACACATCAAACACCTTTCACAACTTCATACAACACAGTAGCATGACAATCAACCAGGAAAATCAGAGAATAGAATCTCATGCCTCGACACGTCTGAACAATCGATTCACATATTTCCAAACAATGTACACATACCAAATACTCTGACCCAACTAGAGGATTTTACGAAGGTTAAAGTTTGCCATACATACCTCGAATCGGGATTTTCCTTAATTTCTATCTCAAATCAATGGGACTTCTAGAACCTTCAATCTAATTCACAATGTGCAACATTTAAACATAGAATTAGGAATCATGAACATGTCTTGAACTCATTTGAGCTTTCTATCAAACACTAGGTGTTCTTTTTAGATTAAATAACCCTTCTTTAGTGAAAGATTACCCCAACCTATTTTCCTTGATTATGGTAGATTGGGTACATGCATGCAAGGTCTTAACCACGACTTTATGAACTATCCTACCCAGTTTCATTTTAACAAAATCTGGAAATTTAGGGTTAATGGGGTGGAAGCTTACCTCTTAGAGTGAAGAAATTTATGTTCTACTTGATTAGTTCCAAGCTTGAGTGATGAAGGAAGACCAATTTGAGAAAGAGGCCTAAAGAGGGAATGCCCTGGCCTTTGGATTTATTCGCAGAACAGTTGCCTAGATGGCAAGAAGAGTACTAAAGTATTCGCAAGAACTATAGGTTATGATAATGATAAGTGCATTAGTCAGCATTTGAGGACGAAAGTTCCAAAGGGGGGAATGGTGTTACACCCCATGTTTTCATATGCAAAAGTACGCCATAAGTACATTGATGAAAGCTCAAAAATGAGATGTTACATCCCATATTTTTGTACGTTAAAGTTTTATCATAATTTAATCGACGTAAGCTCGGGAATGAGATTATAAATTTTACGCTATTTGAAATAAGTGATAAGTAAATTCGTGAAGGTGAGAGGGTGAACAAATCGATAGAAGTGAGTTTTGTCAAAGTTTGTCAATTTGGGATAAAATACAATTCGAGCTATAACACTCGGCATTTATGGACTAGTGACATACAAGATACCACATGACCATGACAGTAAGGTGTATAAGGTGTGTTAAAAGTGAGTAGTATTTTAAGTAATTTGAAATAATTCTTAATTATGTGAGTAAATGATTAATTATTAATTTAAGTGGATAAGCGTAAAAGTTATTTTATCCACATGGGACCAAGACAATTAATCTAAAGGATGACTAATGTGTTTGACAGATGTGGTGTCACATTTTGGGAATAATCATGCTTGCTAATCATTAAAGTGTATTCAGATGGCAAGCATGCAGCCTTTGGCAAAGTTACAAAATGAGATGAAACATTGAGAAAGCTTGAGCAATTACCTACTAGACGTGAAGGGATCTTTGTAATGCCAAATTGAAAGCATCACAATTCAATCAACATATAATTATGACACCAACATGGAAACTTGTGAAGAAGATAGGTCATTTCTAAAAAGAAGACTTTATGCAGCTGTTGTTATAATAGAAAGAGAGAGGCTGAAATGCTTTCCTTGATCGGGTGGAAATTTAGACAGCAGTTCCAGCGACATTCTTATATGGTTAATGAAGAAGCAAAAAGATGGAACGACATCACTACAACAAATTCATATGAGAGACTTCATAAGGTAGTAGCAATGAATTTTGATTCTAAGTGAGCACGGTACAATCTTTCTCAAGAATATCATACGGATTTTCCCCTACATCGATCCATCGTTACGTGAATTGCCGCAATTGACGTGTGTTAGAGGGATTGCCAAAGAATCGACTCAGGTATGTTAAGTCTAAACCTTTCCTTCATTTTGGCATTATCTCGTAATTACATATGTTGATAACGAGGCATAAGGAGAAGTTCATACTCCTGAATTTATATAAATTATCCTAGTCTCATAAGTTACAGTATTCTCCCTTATCGGGACTTTATATTCAATTAAGTATTGTCTTCTTCCGGTCAAGAGAGCAGAGAGTCTACATATACAGTGTTACAGTATTTTCACTACCATCGAGCTATAATCGATGGGCAGGCCCCTATTGGGCAACCTCTGATCAGATGGTAAATTGTATATCAAGCATACTGTTGCCGAGCGCTTATGAGCGAGCCCAAAATTTCCGAGATATAGAGCCTTGTATGGCGGAGCGCATATGAGCGAGCCTACTACGACAGAGCAGTTACACATACCGAGCCTTATAAGGCCGAACATCTATTTGACTTACTATATTGAGAGAGTTGAGTCAGTATCAGCAGGTAAGCATATCTTCAGATTATCTTTGACTCCATGTTACGTTTAGGTATTATATTATAAGTTCAGTTTCGGTTTTAAGTTATTCTATTGCCTTACATACTCAGTACATTATTTCGTACTGAGTTTTGCCGAGGATGCTGCATTTCAAGCATGCAGGTCCTTATTGACAATTGGACAGACCCTCCCAGCAGACAGAGCCAAACATCAGCTTGGTTGGTAAGATGCACTTCCTCGGAGTTACCAGGTCTAGACCTTGGAGTCCATATTATATATATAGATTTGATATGTAGGTTGAGGCACTGTCCCGACCATGGTACACTTTAGTTATCCTAGAGGCTTGTAGACGTGTCCTGTATATTTTGTATATCAGTACTTGTTCATGGCGGCTTCGTCGGCCTGCATAATTATATATATCCGCATTTGGGTATGTTTACCCCACATATGAGAGATGCATTTTTTTAGACGATTCAAAATATGGCCTTATCGGCCTAAGTGAGGGTTACCCCTCCAGAGTTCATAGTTATAGAGTGGTATGCTCGGGACGAGTACGGAACCGGGTGCCGGGCACGCCTCTCCAGGTTTGAGGCGTGACAAAAACTCGGCCCAAATTGGGAAGGACCGTACCAGGTCCTCAATATCATCAAAAAGGGATCCTACAAACTTGGTACGCTGGACGACGAACAATTTCCAAATAATTGGAACATATTACTCCTTAGTGTTTAATAGACAGCGGATCATGAGGTCCTTAGGTATGAAAGCACGCGTTTCTCTCCTTTTCCCTTCGGTCGATTTTTGTCCCAAATGGGCTTTTCCGACAAGGTTTTTAATGAGGCAACAATTGTTAGTGTTAACTTATAGCAATTCAACAATATCTGAGGCTTCTTTACAATCAACCTCGAATACTGAAGGGCGTCACCCTCAGATGTTATGTTTTCAGGGAAAATACTTCATGTCAACAGGGTCTCGATAGGTAAATTTTGTAAAGGGCCAAACAGTCAAATGAACTGTGTCCATATAGATTATTCGACCATAGTGGAAAAACATGTACACGTATGTACGATCTATTGAAAGAAGTATTTTTTTCTAACCAGATGTTCCATGCCTTAATGAAATTTCTACTTTACAATTTCATACTGATGATATATTGCGGAAACTGGCTTAAGGGCCGATCGCAACTAAAGCTCGAATAATTAACCACGTACTCGGGGACTGTCGTCTAATAATCGACATGTCCGAATTATTAAATACGAGACCGTTAGACCTTAAAAAGGCAATCCTTGATTTTATAGGCCAAGGACACCACTCGGGGACTAACACTTCAAACAAGTTCGAAGTATAATTGGGAAAATAATCCCAAGAGGCAGATCCCAATGCTACGACCAAACTAACACATTTTGGAGACGTCCAAATTTTGTAATAAAAACAGGCCTTCAAATACTTCTATAAATCGGTTAAAAAGGGCTACCCTCGGCAAAGTAACCAAAGGGTTTCGACAAACCTCGAACAAAATTATGTTAAGACACAAAAAAGTAAGGCATTCAATAACACTAAACCCCGAAGAAACCCAATGGGTATAGACTTACTTCATGCTAAGGCATGACAACTCTTTAAATGAAGAAACGTTTTAAGCCGGAAAGGGAAAAAAGTCTTTCTTTTGAGGCCATATCGGCCAAATTCAAGAGCCTAAGGGCCGTTATTCTGTTTGAGTTCGAGAATTCATCCTCACTCAACTAAAACCTAATGGTTTTCGTACTTCGAGTTCAAGCAAGTACTCACTCGTCTACAAAGACTATGTTAGTCTAACTTCGGTCAAATTGCCTATGTTTCGAATTCACAAATAAATTTTCTCAAGGAATGAAGTGTATCAAAATTTTCATAAGGCATAAAGCAAATCAGAATTTTCATAAGTCAAAAGTTGAAGACAAAGATCAAAAGGGAAATATTTATATATGTGAAAGTATTTACAAAAGATCAATTAGGGTTCTACACAAAAGAAAGAAAAAAGAAAATATACAAGATCCCCTAACTATCCTCCGGGGAAGCTTCTTCCTCGGGATCCTCATCATTTTTGGACCCACTTTTGTTTCATCGTCATCATCGCTATTATCATCGTCATCATCGGAAGAGGCCAATAATCTAGCATTAGCTTCATGCTCTTTTGCCTTCACTATCTCCTGGGAAAGATTGAAACCTCGAGCATGGATCTCCTCGAGGGTATCCCTCCGAGATTGGCATTTAGCAAGTTAGCCTCCCTAAGATTTGAGTGGCCTCAGCATCGGCCTAATAAATGGCCACTATCTTGTCAACCTCGATTTTTTTCTTTTTCAGCCTCAGCTTGGGCCTTTGCGAGTTCAGAAGACAAATGCGCCTCGATCTCCTCTATCTTCTTTTCTTGAGGCGAGCTCTTTTCATCCATACCTCGAAGTTGGCCTTCGACCGATGACAATCGGGCTAGAGTAGTCTCTTTCTCTGCAGCAAGGTGGTCCATGCCTTCTTTCCACCCGTCGGACTCCGCCTTCACTTGATTGACCTCCTTATCGAGAAGCTCCATCTTCTCGATCTTTTGATGCAGGTATGATATAGAAATACTAGCCTCTGTTCCCGAATCAAGCCCATGAGTTTTCAAGAGTATCATTATCAGCTTGGTCTGCTCCTTCTGAGCTCTAACCAATTCGGCTCGGAGGTCCCTAATCTCTTCATCTTTTTTCCCACAGTGATGTTTGAGGGCATTTCTCTCCTCAGAAAGATTTTGGAGGTCGGCCTCGCATTAGCTCAGTTCAGACCGGGACTTGGAAATACCCTATATGGAAAGAAAAGGAGTTAGACAGAAGATGGACGAATATAACAATAACAAAGGGATTAAAATTTACCTGGTTCATAATTCGTTAAGCCTATTCAAAAAGGCTGGATGCATCATTTAGGTCGGAAGCATCTTCGACCCCGGCAAAGCAGTCTCGAAAGGGATCCTCCTCTGCGGGGACTCCGCTTACCTCGGGGGTCCTCAAAGCATGAGCGGCCCCGATCGCCTCTTCGGAAAAGACATGAAGAGTTAGCGAGTCACCCACCATCACTGCCCCAAGTGAGTCACTCGGGGCATTCTTCTCAACTTGAGGGGTTTTAGGACCGGCCCCCTCGGACATGCTCGTCGTTTGACGGGAGGCAGCTTCGATCTCCGGTGATTCGGGGATTTTGCCTGAATCCTTCTCCAAAGCCTCCTCAGCACGAGGTTGTTCCTTACTAACCACAATCGATTCAACGGCCTTGGGGGCCCCGATGGTTCTCCTCACTCGGGCCACCAACTTCGGGCAGCATCTTCGGCTAGTTCTTCTTCCTCTCTCAGCCGCTGAAGTATATGGGGAGGGACAGTATCTACCTTCGATATTTTAATCGAACTCTTCTTCTTCTTCGGCTTTGGGTCCTCAGGGGTCGAGGCCCATTTTCTGTTGTTATCCTTCGCCGGTTTCAGAACCGGGGCCGAAGCTTCCTCCTCGCTAGACGGAGGCCTCATGGACACATCTTTACTCAGGTCTACACACAAGAAAAATGAATAAGTATAGAAAAATATTGTGAATAATTTTTCAGATATGTAAGAGGGAGGCTTACCGTGATTCTTGGCCTCCCATCGGCCTTTTGCTAGATCGCGCCAGCAACACTCGGCGTACGAAGAGGTTGAGGCCAGCTTTCGAACCCAACTCTCAATATTGGGGATTGTACGGGGAATCCAAGCAACCGCTGCATCGTGAAAGAAGGCATTAATAGGTCATAAGGAAAAAATAAGCATGGAAACTAACAAGTGAGATTATATTTACGCTTCATGTTCCATTTCTCATTAAATGACATCTTCTCTGCCGGGATGAGGTCGGAGGTCTTCACCCGAATGAATCTACCCATCCAACCTCGATCCTTGTCCTCGTCAATGCTCAAGAACAACACCTCGGTTGCTCGACACTGGATTTTGATCAAACCTCGAAAGATACAGGGGATATATATCCTAATAAGGTGGTTGAGGGTGAATGGCGTCCCCTCGACTTTTCTTGAATATAAATGAAGCATGATGACAACTTGCCAAAAAGAAGGGTGGATTTGGCCTAGGGTTATCTATTATTGATGGTAGATGTCAATGATAACATGGTTGAGGAGACCCAGTATGAAAGGGTACGTGTATACACTCAAATACCCTCCAATGTGGGTGGTGATACATTCTTCGGGGGTTGGAATTCCAAATGTACTCAACCCTGAAAATGACTTAACTGAGAGGACTATTCTGCCAGCTTAACAAGTACCATCACAACATCATGCTAAAAACCTAGCACACACCGTAGAACTCGAACACACGAATCCAACACAAAGGATCATATCTCAACATAACTTCGCTGCAATGCATGAAACCATCCAAATGCTGGTCCATATTATATACCTTTCTCCGCGTTGCTCAAAATCAATAACCACGCAAAATATAACATCAAGTACTCCAAGTGCATTATCATAACCACGGAGAATCAGACGATACAGTGCCACACAAGACCCGAAAGATCGTAACCAATACGTCCTCAATCACGAACTACCCAATTACTCAAATTCTGTTATAAGATCACAACAGAACCGCACCATGGGTGCCTAAAACCAATGAATCACAACTCCGTGTAGCATAGAAGAGTAATCCCACAGATTACTTGAGAACATGAATACTCAACAACAATTAAATGATACATCCCTCCGCAATAAAAGTTTGGAACCAACCATCTGACTCGGTGTAGAATACACATCCCTAATTGGGTCTACGAATGGACCCTCAAATCGATTCTGTCCCCCACAAATAGATTAATAACCCTTCAAAAGTCCACAATAACTGAATCACAACACACACTATCACATATCTAGCTTCGGCCACAACCTTTTATCCCACAACTATGAAACAATCTGCTCCTGAGAACTCCCCAGTCTCCAAATTATCTGATCCTAACTCCACTACTAGAATGTCTATCACATCTCTCATACTCATCCCACTAGGAATTCTTCTATAATTCTTCCGTGCCACATAGCAAAAATTTGAATATCCGCAGTCGATCAACCAGGAGAGTGTCGCAGAACCAATGAAGTCGCCATAAATCAAACATATCGCCTTTCCCAAAAAGTATACTCTCATCAAGCCATACCAAATAGTAATGTCTTTTATCTATTGATCTGAAACCGTCCATGCTGCCTAAGGACTCATGATCTTCCCTTCAACACTGAATTGTGACCATACGCATGCAAGTCTCAATCCTACACAACACACCACATATATCGTGCCATCATATGCAAATTACAAGAACTTCCTAGTCCACTCCGAGTCAGAGGAGGCTACATACTCAATTAGCCAAGAACTTTCCATTTGATCCCATTCTAGAGGAAATATACCATACGCAACATGCCCTACACACCAGTAGGAAATATATACATATCAAATCATGGTAGAAACTATCAAGATCTCTCCAAAATTCGTTGCACTTAACAAACGGTCAGGACTGAATCCCGCTAACTATACCAAGCTACGCATATCACCAAAACCCAAGAGCATTGCCATAGATCACGTCTAGTAATTCACCATATCATAAGCACCCAAAGAACTGATCTTACCCATTACCATGCAGATCCAACCTACTACCAAGCTACTCTATTTCTTCAAGTTCCTTCTGAATTACCTTCAAATTTTTTCTTCTCCTTGCCATAATACCACACGCCCTAAGGCTCATAAGCCGCTGAATTTCCTCTTTATGTATCCCAAAGAGAATTTCCTGCGAATCTAAAGCCATTACCTTCACCTTCCTAATACTGATATGAAGAATTCATAATGATATTGAAGTGCCTCAAGCCTTGATACCATCCAATGAAAATCTCAGTGTCTAGCCAAATAGACATCCTGAAGATTCCCAATTGTTACATATAAATCTTGAATCCATTAGAACCATTCTCGAGAGTCATTCACTATGCTCAAATATCGATTAACCGACTAAACGAACTGAACGACCTGTGCCCCATTAGCACACCAATACCCGGGAGTAACCCACACTCATAAGCAACTGAGCATTCTCCTACTCCACACACATTATATCATTCGCAACTAACCACTCAATTATTTCATGACTCATACATACCCATAGAGTGTGATACAATCTGTATCTAGAAATTCCCTCCTTACTCGATTCATTCTCAAATTCCACTGTTGCAAGTCATAACTGATTCACTAGTATACCCAAAACCAAAACCAATACAACATATAATCATGCAATCGACTCGTCAATAGAAAAATCTCCCACTTGGCTCAAAGCTATGCATGAATACACACAATAATTCACAATGCCCATACTCTATTACTGCCATAATACCTCAGTGAGATTCAATCATTCCTGAGCTCTTGTAACGCGAACCATCTAATACTTCAAATGATTTACAAATATCGCATTCACCATTATAATGGTGAGGCCAACCTCTACAAGCGATATAATCTCAAATTGCTACATATGTCATTCACTGGTAAAAGAGATCTTGCTACAAAACAACATAAGGATCACACAACCTCAGGACACCCCGCAGGAGGTAACCCCACCTGCTCAACCTCAAACTGATATCTCTCTATAATACTCCTCCATAATCATAACTATTACGCAATCGCTTTATCTCCCCGAGTCTGAACTCATAACACAACATGAAGATCTACTTCACGCCACAACTAAACTACATGAGAGGTCCTTCAATACACCCACAGCTCGAGACCATACGTCACCTCAAGACAGAAGTCAAACACCCAATAGTCCTTGCTACATTTCCAGCAAACTCTTCTTTTCACATTCAAAAAATCTGAACACGTCTCACCATCAAATAATAATCACGACATAGTCATCTAGTCACAAAATCCCACCAACAAGGACACACAAACGGACACATAAGTCCCAAATGCACATGCTCACACAATCAAAATCTTAGTACTCAAGCCATAGACAAGACCCTGCCTCAAGTCCTCCAGACTGGACCATCATCAGCACGCCAAAATCATATCTCACACCTCAATCATGGAAATCACAAGTCGTCGATGCATAACTGATACCAAGCGCTCATGTGCGCATACAAATGCGCGGACGAATTCAAGGAGTTATGCTTCAAGCCGAATCAATGTCGCACGATAAGGAAAAAAAGATGGAAAATATATCCTAAATGTCTTGTAGCCTCTAGAAGATAGGGATGGACATCATCATACTGATCCACAAGATGCTACTAGACACTTTCTCATATCTTGTAGAACCTATGAACCTAGAGCTCTGATACCAATCAGTCACGACCCAAATCCGCTAGTCGTGATGGCACATAACCTAACCCGCTAGGTAGGCCAACTAATAACTATCAAATTTCAATAATCTTAATAAGTAAATTAAATAGAATAAATTATCTGAATCTATTACAATTCCCAATGACTAGAAGTACATATCATAAGCTTCTAAGAATAGAATTTACAAGCAGAAATGAAATAAATGCATAGTTTGTTTGAAAAGTACAAAAACAACACAATTTAATCTAAGTCTACCCCAAACAGCAGAGGCAGCTGCAACATGGACGCTGGTACATCTTCAATGTGCAAAAGTGTAGTATCAGTACAACCGACCCCATGTACTGAGTATGTAACAAACCTAACCTTAGGTTGAAAGCAGTGACGAGATATCACAAGGTCGGGTCTCAAACCGGTATTCTACAATAGGCCACATCAGCATAGTACAAGTAGTAAAGATGTATCTTAGAAAAAAAGGGCTCAACTCGTTCACAGTTTCAGAAAAATGGGCATGCTTTTCAAATATTTTACTGAAGCTCAGTTCTTTTTGCCAAAAGTGCCAAAAATTCAGGTAAGTTTGAAAACTGTGATTTTTCTCAAAATCCTTTCAACAATGAGTAAGAAGTTTCATTTTTTTCTTTCCAAATATGAAGTTCAAAAAAAACTCTCTGTAGTCACATTCCATTATGTGAAAAAAAAATCATGAATGACGTGATACTATATAACATGAGGAAAAATGCATTTCTATGCATGGATATCAAATGTGCTTAACAAATGCAATGCAACATAGTGATAAAACCATGTGCAAGATCTTAGAGAATCAATTCACTTAGTCCTCTCAGTTACTCAGTCCCCCCAATCACTCATATAAAGCCCATCGGGTAAACACCACTCATATACAGCCCCTCGGGAAAACATCACTCAGTAGGTACCTGCGCTCACTAGGGATGTGTACAAACTCTGGAGGGGCTCTTACAGCCCAAGCGTTATATCAAGCCTATCAGGGCATAAATTGATGAGGCCCTCGGCCTATATCAAACATTATGTGGCATGCAACCCGCTCCCAAAAATAAGCATGCTACGACGTGCATCCATATTCCATAAATAAACATCTTTTGGTGTGCAGTTCGATCCCATAAATAAACATCATAATCAGGCCCTCGACCTCACTGATAAATATCCTCACAATCAGGCCCTCGACCTCACTCAGTCATCACTCTCTCGAGTCTTTCTCTCTCGGGCTCACAATGTCATGAAACTAGCCCAAAAATGATGATGTGATTTATCAATGAATATTACCTAGAAAATGATTTTTACAATTATAATTGATCATGTGGTTCTAAAAATACGTGATCTATTTTAATTCCAGTTGTTTAGGCAATAGATGCTGAGTATGAAACGAGAAAAATGAAATAAGTGCGAAAAGAACTAAGTTAAGCAAACCATGCTCCAAAGAGGCAAATCTCGATGGTGGTCGGTCAGGCCTCGAGGTCGAGCTCAAGCTCGAGGAGCTTGGATATAGACAGTCGGCGATAGTATAATAATATTAGAGGCCTTAAGGTTGGCCTATTTATGATCAATAATAAGCAATAAATAGAGAATAACCCAAGAACACAATATATGTGAAGCAACAATTTAATGAGACAATTGAAGAGAATATTTTTGTTAGGGAGCAGAGGATGTTCTTGTTCTTGTATTAAATATCATCTCCCTTACAAAGTGAGAAGGATCCCCTTTATATATGAGGGGGAACCCCAACATGGTACATGTTTAATTAATGCAAGGAGATATGACCGGTATAACCATTTAATGCCACCGTACGGGCTTGTACTATTTCGTTCATTCTGTCAGCTTTAACCACGTTCCTTTTGGGAGTTTCCGCCTTTTCATATCGACCCTTGATGTGTACTGCCTCGGGGTTCAGAACCCTCGACGTACCTCTTTTTCTCTCATCTTATCTTCTGCCTGCTCATGTTTTTCCCATCTTCCTACTACAAAACTCGATAGTCACCATGGCAAAGACCTCCAAAATAGTTCCACAAAAGGAGGGGGCTGCTACTAAATCACGCCGGTCTTAGGGCAAATCAAAAACCCCTCCTACCATTGAGCGATGCATTACTGCCTCTTTCAACCCAATTTATGACTTTTCAATAGAAAAACCCCCTTCTACATCGGGCTGATGTGAGCCCATGTTTCGATATATAAGTGTAATATCGGACGCTGTGAGGGTGAAACTTGACTTCCATTGGGGAAGGCAGCCCGAGTTGATATCCCAACGGCAGACGAGAGCATAGTCACACAGTAGCCTGGCTTCCTTAGCATCCATACATATCCCTTCACCTTAGTCCCCATCGATTCTTCTTCCCCACTAGTTGATCTGTTGGTTCTTGATTTTTACGGCCAATACCGAGTGACACTCGGCCAGATCTATCCTTCTTTTTTAAGGATTGTCTACATGTTTCGTCATATTGCCAACATGGTCGATGGAGAGACCTTCACCCTCGGCCATTTGATCAGATTATATTGCCTTCGACTCTTCCGTGGGGGCTTTATTAAATTACACCACTGATCCACCAAGGCGTTCCTCGACTGCATCAATGAGGATAAGGATCGGGGGTGGATGAGTCGATTCATCAGAATCAAAACCTCTGATATCATCCCTGTTGACAGGATGCCATTCCCGGAGGAGTGGAACATGAAACGTGAGTACCTTCGGCTCGATTCGTTATCTCATTCCCTTTTGACTGATTTTCTTTTAATTATGCAACCACTGTTTGGTTTCCCAGTGCGATTTAGGACCTTTTAGGATGGATCAAATGTTTAGGCTCTGTTTTCCCATACAACAAACGTGTATGGCGTGAGTTGGCCAAAACACGATGACAGGAATTATCATACTCATGTGAATTGATCATATTCTTGCATGACCTTTGAAGCTTCATATATAGATTGTAGTAATAGCCCTTTTTCATTTTGTGAATTTATAGAGCAATTCAATTTTCTGAAGACTTTTCATTTTGTCGTCATAAGGCTTAATAGCATCTTTCCACCAAAAATGAGATAAGATGCTTATCTCTTTAATGTTGCCACCTTGAAAAGAGACTTAAGAGTCACTTAGTGGCTCATATGTATCTGCCACACTGAGCTTATCCATTCTGAACCAATTAACCACCAACCTCTTAATTAATTGATAATCTCCGACTAAAATCAATAATTACCCAATTATCCTCATAATTAGAAATTATCTCAAATTACTTAAAATACTACTCACTTTTAACACCTTACTATTATGGTCATGTGGTACCTTGTATGGCACTATTCTACAAATACCGGGTATTATAGCTCGTACCGTATTTTTTCTAAAAATGTAAAACTTCAACGAAAACTTATTTTTTTTATTCGCTTACATCTCACCTTCAAGAATTTACTTATCACTTTGTTGAAATAGCATAATACTTATAATTCTCAAATAATCTCATTCCCGAGCTTACGTCAATTAACTTACGACGAAACATTAATGTACAAAAAATGCGGGATGTAACATCTCATTTCCGAGCTTTAATAAATTTATTTATGGCGTACTTTCACGTATGAAAACATAAGGTGTAACATCATTCCCCCTTTGTAACTTTCGTCCTTGAATGTTGACTGATGCACTTATCGTTTTCATAACCTATGTCTTCTGAATACTTTAATACTCTCCTTGCAATCTAGGCAATTGTTATGTGAATAAATCCAAAGGCCAAGGAGTTCCCCCCTTTAGGCTTCTTTCTCACACCACGACTTGTGGTGTGAATCTTTTAATCTTGTAATTGTTGCTACCTTTTTATCATGCAGTCTGTCCGAATCTGACCTTGTAAATGTGTCTATACGACTCTTCTCCCCCTTTTCCTCCAATTTTTAGTCAATCTCTATGACTCACTTTGTGAACATATACATAGCTATAACAAGGTGCTCCTCTGGAACCTATAGGTATACTGAAGTTCTTCGCTCGGTACTTTTTTGAACTTGCATACATTGCTATACCTTATTTCACATATCCATTATCCATCTATATGACTTTATTGAATCAAGGTAGGTCATATTATACCATAAATTTTACTTTAATTTATCATTACTGAGTTCTGGTACCAAACTCCAGGTTACTTTTATTGCTTATCCTATAGGTATAAATCTCAGTCCTTTAATGCTTCTTCATTATTGTTCATCTTAAGAATTGTACACGGCTAAAATCGGAGAGCCCGATTTTACCGTCGCTTCGGTGAAGACAAAGGTTCGAAGGCCCGAGCTCGGCATCGAGGGGCACATTGAGGGTTCTCAATCCCGAGGCAGTACAAATCAAGGGTCGATATGAAAAGGCAGAAACTCCCAAAAGGCACGTGGTTAAAGCTGACAAAGTGCACAAAATAGTACAAGCCCGTACCGTGGCATTAAATGGTTGTACCAGTCATATCTTCTTGCATTAATTATACATGTACCATGTTGGGATTCCCCCTCATATTTAAAGGGGACCCTTGTGACTTTGTAACATATATGATATTCAATACAAGAACAAGAACATCCTCTTCTCTCTAACAAAAACATTCTCTTCAATTGTCTCATCAAATTATTGCTTCTCATTTATTGTGTTCTTGAGTTATTCTTCGTTTATTGCTTATTACTGATCATAAATAGTCCAACCTAAAGGCCTTCAATATTGTTATACTATCGTCCATAGCCCTGAGCCAAGCTCATCGAGCTCGACCTCGACCTCGAGGCCTGCCCGACCACCCTCGAGACTGGCCTCTTTGGAGCCTAGTTTGCTTAATCTAGTTCTTTTCGCACTTATTTCATTTTTCTCACTTCATACTCAGCATCTATTACTTAATAACCGGTATTAAAATAGGTCACGTATTTTTAGAACCACATAATCAAATATAATTGTAATTACCATTTTCAAGGTAAACAAGAATGATGGCCTAATCTCATGTTATACTTTGTAACTTGTATCCGTCCGTTGTTGATTCACCTCAATCTTGATCTACAATCCACCACTTGAAAAGATGAAATTTCTTACGTAATACATTACCGCTAGGGCCCACGTCTCATCGGGGACATCTGGAGTAATTATCTTGATCCACCCAGGGGCGATACTATACTTCCATGAGCGTATTTTATAGCATCCCAATATGATTCACCTTACACGGGTACTTCAATACCATATAATTCATGAAATCCTCTTCAAATAGTTACTTAATCGAAGGCCCAAACGTCATCCTTTATCTATCACAATTACACTTTTATTCTACTATCGGGGTAGCATATATCTCTTCTAAAAGCTACTTATGATGAGAAACTGCCTTGACTTTATTCAAACTATGCTGAGATTGCTATAACTTAGAGAAACCAGCAGCTATTCTTGTTTTCATGAGCTTAATCCTGAGGACTTATCCATTTTCATCACCTTCTCACTTGCCATTTTTTTTTATTCGTACTCTTGTCTTTCTAAGACCTTGTCTCTCTACCATACTATAGCTTGCGATTTACACATATCCATTTATACTACTCGCAACCTTTTTTCAACTTGCTTGCACCATAGATTTCCTTATGTTATTCCAAAATATCAAGCGAGACATCACATTATCTCAAAACTCTCCTTTATTCTTTTAACTAGACCTCTAGATACCTAGAAACCATAGGCTGGAAGGTATGCCACTAACGACACTGCTATCATTCTTGTATACTGAACCCTAGCGCTTCTAGCCTTCTATCTGAAGTATGGATTATTCACAAACTTCTACACTTAAGTATCCCGTACGTTGTTCACCTTTACCTTACTCGCGTTAAAATCTCGTATCACATCTTTTATCTCTTTCATAACTTTCCTTCCACATATGTATAATTCACATCCACAACTTGAATCTATATTATAATACTTGCACCTAACATTCTGGTGGGAGCTTCATACTGACTTCTTATGAGGCTGGTACTTCTTGTAACTGGCTTTATCGTAAAGCCGTTATAGAATATGGTTGTTGTACTATCTCTCTTGTACCTATGATATTAGAGTAAGTCTGTAATGTTCGTAATCACGATTTCAAGAATTTTCTAGGTCTAATAATCAGACTCCTGATATATTTGGTTGATGTAACTCTTTAGTTTCCTCTTCCTTCTGATCACCCTTCATGTAGGCTAGAGCTATCTTCCGATATGCGGCTCTTGGTATTAGTTATTACTTTATCCTTTTTTGGGCTGATTTTTATGATCAGTGAGAGCCCGAAAGGCTAGAGAGGTTGATGATTGAGTGAGGCCGAGGGCCTGATTGTGAGGATATTTATGGGATAGGGTTGCACGCCGCAACATGTTTTATTTATTTATGCCATGATTGTCTTGTTATAGAGCTTGATCTGAAGGATCCCCTCCGAAGATTGTACACACCCCCCAGTGAGCATATGTACCTAGTGAGTGCAAGTGATGAGTGCCAGGTGACGAGTGCGAGTAATGAGTGACTGAGAGGAATGAGCGGCTGTGAGGAATGAGTGACTGTGAGGTTGGAGTGTAATGGAGGACTGAGTGACCGTTTCTCTGAGATTATGCACTTGATTTCATTATTTTTTCACTTTAGCTGGCATATGTCACTGTCATGTAGTTTCTTTAGAGATATTTTATCCTGTTTCGATTGAACTTGAGACGAATTAACTGTTTTAGCCTTAATTGTCGAACTTGAAAGCATGCCTATCTTCCTATGTTGAAATTACTGTAATTGAACTATAACTCCGAAGCTCGTCACTACTTTCCGGACACGGTGGGTGTTGATTTCTTTATAGTAGCTTGATCGTTGGAGATTCCAAGATAGTTGTCGGGCGTTCGCAGACCTTGTCTCTCCTTCTCTAACTTTCCACTTTATGTATTTAGTTTAAGTCTTTTATAGATATTATTTCTAGACTTGTGTTGTATAGGCGCTCATGTACTCAGTGACACCCCGATGTTGAAAATTTCTATATTAGATTTTGACCTTCTATCTAGTTTTTGAGAATATTGATGATTTAACCTATGTTATCTTATTTTCATTTAAAAATATTGGAAGTATTGTTAAAATGTCAGCTTTCCTAGTACCACATTAGGCGCCATCACGACAAGCTAGCTTTGGGTCGTGACAGAGTAGCATACTGAACACAGTCAAACACTAGGAAGACTTCAGAGGAATGTCTATTTAGGGTGAGCACATACAATGCCATGTTTTGGACATCAAGCTTAGGGCATGATCTGGAATTAATCGAAGGGACTTTAGATAAGAGACTTAAACATGATAATATGGCAGAGTCATAGACAAATACTAGTGGGATACAATAGAGTGTCTTACATGAGAGCCTAGTGAGAGTAGCATAACAAAACTGGTTCATGAAAAAATTCTAAGTTGAACGTGGGATAACTTTAAGATTCTAAGTATCGTCAATACCAGAAGCATTTATGATAAACAAGAAACATGTCAGAACAACACGACAGTCAAGCATCAAACGTAGTACTAGTTGGCCGCATATAGAAGAAAAGGCTAGGAATGACTTTTACCCTAAGTTATTAAATAATACTGAAGAACTCATGATGACTGCACAAGTAAAATGCATATGCGAGAACTCAAATAACATGGAAACATGCCCTAGCTAACAACACAGCCCCAAAAACATAGCAGGTTGGGAGAGATTGACTCCACAAGTATTGGGACACATGAGTTGGTTACCGTAATAATCTAGAACAAAGCAGGAAGAAAACTCAGGGAAAACATCATGTACCAACATAGACACGACAGGCTAAGCAGGTTAAAAAAGAAGAAGTTGTTTATGCTAAACACATGTGATAAGACTACACCATAATTAGAACCTAGGCAAGTTCAGATGCTATGAGTATAGAGTCACAATAACACTTCAGAGAAAATAAGCTACAAACAAAATGGGATAGAAGGACATTGATTCAAGGAAGTTTCAGTGTCACAAAGCATAGATATGAGCAAAAGGTAAATAAATTTCGAAGGCAAAGAGACTTACCAATTGCGAATTATCAAACAAGTAAAATAAAGAACAACAATCTTAATAGTACTCCAATCGTCAATAGCAAGCACAGTAGCAGAACCCCAAAATCCCAGTGCGCCAGAGTTCCCAAGGGTTTCAAGTGAATCTCGGGCGGTAGTTGCACTGACAAAAGAACAACAATCAAATTTTAGTGGCCTTGGCTTTCGGCCGGCCAAGGTCTCAAGTTTATAATAGTCAGAGTGAGAGAATAATAGTAGTAGTTTCATAAAATGTTAAGACTGCCAACGAAAATGGAAAGGGGGTTTATAGAGTAGTAAAAATTGAATGAACAAATAAGGAAACATAGTTAATTGAAAAAAAATAAGGAAAGAGAAGCATGCAAATCAATTAAGAATCAATTTAGGAGAAAATGGGTAAATCCTTACTGTACACAAATAAGGAATGAGAAGCATGCAAATAGTCAAAAATTATTAAATCGGACCCATATAGCCTGGTAATGAATGTATCAATTCAAGAACATGAAGATAATACAGAATCAGAGTTGAACGAACACCCACTAACCAAGCTTCCATAAATAATCGAGTACAAAATACTGTAACATTGAGAAGATGGTAAGAACCATCTTTTGTACAAAAAAAGGAAAAGGGATATGGAAGATTTTCCATGTGATATCGGATTAGGGGATGTGGTTTGGATGGAGGCATCTACGTTTTACTGAGAGTGGGGAGATGAGAGAATGCAGAGGCGGCTGGGCGAGAAGACTAGTCTCTAGGGTTTGGGGTGAGGGTTATAAAGAGAAAGGGCTGGGTTGTTGTGAGTCGTTGATAATTTAAGATCAACTGCCAGGATCAAAGGGAAGTGGGGCAAGTTATTTGTCGGGTCACGACCAGATTAAGCAAAAGGGGTGTTTGGTTTGGGCTGCTTCGAAGTGAGATGAGATGGGCTAGGTGTTTGGGCCTTGAAATTGTCCAAAGAATTTACATGTTTTGGGCCAGCTCTTGAAACCCCTAAAGTTAATTTAAATAAAGTATTAAAATGTCTAATAAATAATAAAAGTATTATTTATGCTATTAAAAATGCTTGAAAATAATAACTCAACATTTAAAAAAAATAAAATGCTATTTTTGCATAAATAATAAATGGCCCAAAAATGCAAAAATCAATTATATGAAATGAAGTAAAATATTATAAAACATATATGTAGATGTAAATAATGAACTTGGATGATTAAGTTATCACAAAATAATTTGAACGAGTAATCAATAAATATTTGAGTAATTTAAATGTAAGAAAATCAATTTTAAAGCCTTAAAATTTGTGAAAATTTATAGAAAGTACTTATATGACTCTTGTAAATTTATGAGGATGCAGGAATAATATTTTGAAAATATATATGATATTTAAAAAAATATGGGGATAAAATTGGGTATCAACATATGTATCACTGTGGGGACCCCTTCGTAAAAGGGGTCAAACATAATTGTAGGTCCCTACTCGAGAGAAAACTCTAATTGTATGATGATTCTACCTTCCCACTAGTGAGGGTAATAAATGATGAAAAGTGCATATTTTGAGTGTATTTGTATATTATTTCTTGTGTGAGTTGCGGGAGTTAACACTGCTTTTGAAGTGAAAATATACTCATTACGTGTTTCTTATGTGTAAGAATAAACTTATGAGGAAAAATATCAACTAGGCAAGAAATTGGTGAAAATGGCTGAAGAGAAAAGTCCCGGACATCGAAGCGAGGTTCACTTCGCCTGACTGGGACCGGATCAGGAGAATCCAGTTTCTCCAATCTGAAATAGGAAAATGATAATTTGTTCATACAAACCCTAATCACTATAAACACATCCTAAAACGTGATTTTGAAGGGGGAGACACTGCTTTGGAAAGAGAGAAGACTTTGGGGAGGCAAGGACATGCTAGGAGCTAGAAGGAGGAGGATTCAACTTCACGTATTTCCCTCTTTCTTCCCCTATTCCCATTATTGGTTATGAATTCTAGTATTGGAGTTTTGCATACTATTATGAATAGCTAATTTTTTATCTGGAATTTTGATGGAACCTTCTGGAGGATGAATTGTTGTTATATTTTTATATAATTGAGTCGTTGGATTTCTCAACTTTTTTAACTACGTGTCTATTGCTATTGATTGAATGACCATCAACTGACTGTACCTATTTAGTATGTATTGCTTGAGTGAGGATACGTATTTAGGTAGTTGTTGAATAACATTACTCCTAATGTTACACCCCATATTTTCGTACCTGGAAGTGCGCTATATGTAAATTAAGATAAGCTCGAAATGAGATGTTACATCTCGCATTTTCGTACGTTAAAGTTTCGTCGTAAGTTAATTGATGTAAGTTCTGAAATGAGATTATTTTGAGATTATAAGTATTATGTTATTCCAAACAAGTAATGAGTAAATTCGTGAAGGTGAGAGGGGGTAAGCAAATTGAAGAAAATGAATTTCGTCAAAGTTTGACATGGTGGGACAAAATACGACCCGAGCTAAAATACCCGGTATTTATTGACTAGTTTCATACAAGGTACCACGTGACCATGATAGTAAGGTGTATAAAATGTGTTTAAAGTAAGTAGTATTTTAAGTAAATTGAGATAATTCTTAATTATGTAGGGTATTGGTTAATGGGAAATTAACAAGTTATTTAGAAATTGGTGGATAACTTATTAAAATCTTTTGGAAAACCTTGAACTCCAACGTGGCAGCAAGATTTGGGAAATTATGTGACTCTTAACTCTCATTACAAAGTGAAATTTTAAGAGAGTTTTTGTGGCTAAGTTACCACATAAGTTGGGCTCACACCCACCACGATTTAAAAGCCTATCTAAATCATTCAAGGAAATGTTGATGGAAACGTGAGTTACCTCTCAAAAGAGACTTCTCAAATTCGAAGAAACTTCTCAAATTCAAAGCTCATGTGAATTTGAATGACAACGTGAGTTACGTCAATAATTCATACGAGATTGTATCTTAGCAATGTGAGATTTTATTTAAAGGAGTACGGTGCGATCTTTCTCAAATATCATACGGATTCTCCCCTACTTCGATCCGTCGTTAGATGTTTTGTCACGTTTGACAGGTCTTGGAAGGATCGTCAAGAGAATCGGCTCATGTATGTTGAGTCTAACCCTTCTTTCTTTTGGCATGATACAAACGAAACGAGCAAATGCACAACTTTCATAAATGACTCTATTCATAAAAATGCTAGAGATGCTTATGTTCTTGATCCTCCATGTGTCATATTATTCTATCATTTGTTCATGGGTCTCAAAAAATACGTAAGTTGATAAATTTTATTTCATGATATTACTCAAAGGCATAATGGTCTTATGATATTCCGAGAGACCTTATTGATGTACTTCTCATGTATTGCATTCATTTATACATGTACATTGACCGATGACCAGATGGTATTATATACGTATATATATGTGTATATATTTATATGGGATATGGGAAAAGGTTACGGCGTTATATACGCACCACCACCTGATCAGCTGGTATACGTTGATGATTTTGCTAACAGTGGCCGAGATGATGTGATGGGATGCCCTCAGAGGCTTGATCTTATGAACACATGTACCTATGCATGACGTGACATTCATACGCATATGCATGACACTATGAGTATTTCATGATTTACAGAGTTATTCAGACTTACCTGTCGAGTCTTTTACTCCATGTTTCTCTCATGTCTATTATTTACTTATTTTCACTCGGTACATTATTTGTACTGACGTCCCTTTTGCCTGGGGACGCTGCGTTTCATGTCCGCAGGTCCCGATAGACAGGTCGAGAGTCCTCCAAGTAGGCTATCAGCTCAGCGGAAGATGTTGGTGCGCTCCATTTGCTCCGGAGTTGCTTGTTTGGTCAGTATGATTTGGACGTGTATTATTTGGTATGGCGGGCCCTATCCCGACCTTTATGATAAGTATGTACTCTTAGAAGCTTGTAGACAGATGTCTTGTATACGGATACTTGTATGGTCTTGTCGGCCTATATTTAAGTATATAACACATTCGTCTTATAGGCCCGTATGTGACAAGTATGAGTTTCTATATTAGGTTGGGTCGTTCTATGTCGGATACTCCCTTATGTTTACTCGAGTTATCTCATGAAGCCCCTTCTGGCGCACTTACCTATGATGATGTAATAAGAAAGATACGTTATGTTGGTCCTCGGTTGAGTAAGGTACCGTGTGCCCATCGCGGCCCATCGGTTTGAGTCGTGACACCTAACGTATGTGAGAGATCAATACGGAGGGTTTAAAGGTGGGATTAGAGATCACGAAACCTTGCTGCAACCGTAGTGAGCCGTGAATTAGTGACAGCTAGCGTAGTTTGAGAGAATATGTCTAGTAAATTGTGGTTGTTTCTCGAGAGAGAGCTACAACACCCAAAGTACTCACGATTAGTAGAGTAATTAGATGAAATTGTATAAGACATAACGGAAAGAATTCCGACAAGTGCGGAAATTATAACTCTAGACCTTCTTAATCTTATCTCCAGCCCTTAGTATCTTTAGTTGTCAATTCACTTCATTAATTTGTTAGTTAATTAGTGAGACATAAGAATCTTAATAGTTATAATTTCGGAATGGTTCGAGCGTGTCTTCTTAGTGATAGTGAACAATTGTAGCTAATCTGTGACTGCTTATCCTTTTTAGGACTAGAGTTGGGCGTGATCAGAGAACTATAACTGTAATCATTAATCTGTAACTATAAGGTGCACCAAATTTAACTAACCCGCCGTTATACGGGACCCTTCAAAGTCTCCTCACATTTACACGCTTCTTTGTAAAAAATAAATATTCACATGGAAGCATTTTCAAAATAGTATTCACATGGAAGCATTTTCAAAATAGTATAAGTCATTTGAATTGTTATCAAATCATGTAATCCAATTCCGGTATGGGTAATCATATCTCAAGTAACAGTAAAACATGTCTAGTAACAATGAGAACATTTTATATAATTGTAAACATCTTAGTAAACTATTCGGTACCATATCAAGTAAATGACTTGTCCCACATGCAATTTCAAATATTAGGTAACACGTTTTATTTCCAAAATATAGTATAAACCATCTAGATTATGAAAACACAAATTACGGTAAGATTACTACTAAAAATACTCATGCCGAAATACCAAACACGTCACCTCAAGCAATCTGTAAGACTTCCTTCAATCAATCTATAATCACATCATATTGATCTAGTGTTAACTTACTTATATAAGTTATTTCACAACTATTCAAAATATCTCACTCTTAAGGTTTCAGTGTTTGATTCTTAAATTGTCAAGTTGAATTTTCTCTATGCCTCTGAAAATAGTCCTCTGCTTTAATTGTATTCTTTAAGTTTTGGACTAAGGAACGTTGTTGTAGCAGATATATGATTTGAAATTATTATCATTTATTTCTTTTTCATGAGAATTCTTGCATCCAATTTAATTGGAACTCACTAAGTTACCAATATCACTATTTAGCTGAAATCATGATAAATAAAAAATACCCATATTAATGAAATAATAAGATATACCTTGAATTTAGAAATAATAATAGTTGTGAATAATTATATTGAACCACCGGGTTGCTAGCAATTATGGAACTCCGCTGGATTGTTTCCCTTACTTTGGAACCAGAAACTCTAGTTGCTTTCCACCTCCTTAACTTTTGGTCTCTTTGTTTGTTCTTCATATAAATTGCTAGCAGCAATTACTGCGTTTACCCATCCCCACAGCCCCTTTTTCTTCTTTTTCTTTTTGTCAGATTTTCTATCATGTGGGCTTCGGCCCTAATCCCTCTCTATTATATTTTTATTTATTTAATTAGTTTGCTAGAATGGCCATCGTGTCTTTCTTTTAACATTATGGGTTATTACATTAATGGATATCATTCATTATATTTTTGAATGATTGGTGTTAAATTACTAAAGGCTTTAACATAAAGAAAATCATATGTTTGATTGTTTTATTTCAAATGATTTAATTTGTCTATGAGCAATGATTTGATAAAAATAAATTATTTGAGGCTACTATGCTATGAAGTTATTTTTAAAATATCAAATATTTTGGAGAAACTAGTGGAGACCACCGAGATTGGCTCGGATGTTGAGTTGGTTATCATGAACTACATATGCCAGTGTAGGGACACATTCCAATGTTAAGCCGAGGTTTGTGGGATAAAGACCCCATGTTGTGAGAGAAAATTATCATTGTTTAAAATAATGAGGTTAAGTCGACTCGTACGACACGACAAGAAGTCGCTCAGACAAGTAGGGTCAAATGCTTGTTGCTAGGCTTATCACCTAGTGGTTGTATATTATGTCGATGTCACTATAGTACTCCCGGTGAAAAAATAAAAAATAATTTTCTTATGTTTAGGCCTAAGGAGAAAAAAGTGATTTCAATGACTTAATGAAGTTGAAATGATTTTGCAAGATTCTTATTAAAATTATGGGTTAATATAAATGTTTTGAAAGTTTGTATCATGATTTATATTTTTTCAATCATTTCATTTAAAATGATAAAGAGCATCATTTGATGAATTATTATCATTTTATATAAAACGTTGGTTGCATTATTTTTGCAAAGCCTTATTCCAGGAATTTGAGTTAAAGAAAGTCTATGACATTTATTGAGTGTGTGGTGTACTTAGCCCTTAGTGCTCCTCTCCAGGGTCCCGCTTATTTTACATATTTCACGATATGGTGTGGTAGGCAATAAGCAGATGAGGCTAGGATGACTCTCTTTTCGAAGTGTATGGTGAGGCACCACTTATTTTTCGTGGTAGCTGTCATGTTGATCTTACTCTCTTTTGGTTGGGGTTATCCCAAGTGTTTATTTTATTCTCATGTCTTAAAGATTTCATAGACAATTAGTATTCATTTGGGGTTGTAGTTGATGGGTTATTCATATAGCATGAAATGAAAAAGATATTTTTATCCTTATGTATTTTAAATTATTGAAAGTGGTGGATTTAAAGATTATGTTTCATGTATGATATTAATCATTTAAAATGATTATGTTTTCAAAAGGCCTTTGCATGCATTTGTTAGGCATAAAATGGATATTCTTATAGGGGTTGGTCCATCCGAATTAGATAGTGTGTCGGGTGCCGGTAATCGGTAACGCTGATTTTAATCCTCACAACTTATTCGAAGAGTGCTGAATGTTTTTTCACTACGAAAGAAAGATCTAGACAATATATAGAGTTCGTTTGAACAAGGTCTACCTTTTTGGACAACAACTGTCATCTCCCTGCTCCAACAATTATGCATGACTTTAGGTAGTTGCCCGTCGTTCCATCCGTCATAGGACAATCAGCCACAACTCTATATATTTCCATAAGCACATTATATTATACTCAAACTCTATATACTTCCTAACAACCAAGTCAAACATTTCCATGATACTGATCAAACTTCCCAAATACTCCTTGATCTTTCCACACAGATTACCATGTACCCACCTAAATCACATAAGCACATTATAGTGCATTATGCCCAAAATTAATTTAAACTTGGTTAATTCAATTGGAGTAATTGCTACAACTTAATATCAAGCATATTTCATTTGCTAATCATCAAAATTTTACAGAACTCAACAACAAGCAAGATAAGGAACATGCAGAATAATTATGCACAAAAGATCAAGTATCCCGACCTTGTGTACTGGAAAAAATCACGTGGCCAAATTGCTACTCTCTTTGTCCCATTCTATGTGATGTATTTTTCTTCTTAGTCTGTCCCAAAATGAATAATACCTTCATATGTTTAAAATAATAGTATAATTTTAAACTTCTCATTTTACCCGTCATGACAATTTATAGGCATATATTTATGACTTGTTTTATACCACATGTTTTAAAAGTCTTTCTTCTTTTCTAAGCTTATTGTCTAGTCAAAGTACATTACATAAAATGGAACGAAGAGCAGGGGCGGGTCCATGTGGGAGGGGTGGGTTCACGTGAACCCATGCTCCTCTCCCTATGCATGGTACTTGTATTTTCCTCATAACTTAAATAATTATGCGTGAACCCATGCTCAAGCAAACACTTTGGTCCGGTCAACAAACATTTATCTTAAAGGTAATTGTGCATTCATCCTCCTAAAATCCTGAATACGCCTCTGACGAAGAGAGTATTATATAAATGATTAATGAACAAAACTCGAGTACAAGAAGTTATTATCAACCAATCATTAAGATACAATACAAAATCATTTCAGGGAGTCAGGCCCAATGCTGATAAACAATCGAGAGAGAAGGGTGTCTCACTCCCTTCCCTCTGAGTTCTCCTGTCTGAGCTTTGTTAATATTTTAACCAGTGACAGTTTTATTCCACTAAATCAAATTACATTTTAGCTTTGTTATGATCTGGCACATAAAATTTCCCTACTGTTTTAGTGCCTTAAGACCGAGTAATTGCATGTCCTCAAGTTTAAAAGTCAAGTTGATAACTTTGTGTTATTGCAGTTCAGTTATTAGCTAATTAGTAATATAGAGACCATTTTATATGAGACTATTGTTATTATTTTGTCCATCGTAGTTGCTTTTCTGGTATTTGTTGATTCGTGATCTTGTACTGGTATCATCGGTCGAGATATTCCTTCTAAGAAAACGTTAACAGGTGTAAAAAGATCGAGTTTTCCTGGAAAACCAAACAGTAATCCACTATATATATAACAACCAAAAGCCGCTGCCCCCTAATATGTGGTACTACTTTGTCCGAAACAATACAAAAGTTGAACCTTGTTTAATACTAGCTAGTGGTCATTGTGAAGATCTAGCAGGTTTAGACGTTGTAGCTGTCTCTCGTAATGATCACAAGAAGCTTAATTTATTACTCCTTTTATTTTATATGGCACCGTCTGACTAGAAAAAGCTTTATGATATTAAACATATCATGATATTTGTGTGAATATAAAAATGTGTTATTAAAGTAAACTAAGAAATTTAAAGTTAAGTTGTTTCAAATATGTAAATTTGAATCTTTCTTTTTGGCAAAGACTAGCAAGAAAAAGTTGTCATATAAAGCATAAGCATGCGCGCTTTTTGTCCTAGGTTATTTTTATTCAAGCATATGCTTGATTTAAGCAAAGGAGAAGGATATCCTTTGGATACTTCTCCTCAATTTCTTGTTCTAGCCACTGAACGCTTAGGATTAAACGTCGTTTAATTAACATTGTGCACTCAGTCTATATATACTGTCGAGTTACATACACCAAAACAATACAATCAAAACACAGCCTAAATTTGCAGTAAAAAGCAAACATGGCCTCAAACAATCTTACAGTGCTTAATGCACTTGACACTGCACGAACCCAATGGTACCATGTCACAGCCGTTGTCATTGCTGGAATGGGTTTTTTCACAGATGCCTACGATCTCTTCTGTATCACCACTGTCTCCAAACTCTTAGGCCGTCTCTATTACTACGATCCTGCTAAGCACGCCCCTGGAAAACTGCCTCATCCTGTTAATAATTGGGTAGTTGGTGTCGCTTTGGTTGGTACTTTAACTGGACAACTCGTGTTTGGTTGGCTCGGAGACAAACTTGGCCGAAAGAAAGTGTATGGACTCACTTTAATCGTCATGGTCATTTGTGCACTTTGCTCTGGTTTGTCCTTCGGATATAGCAAAAAAGTTGTTATGGGGACACTCTGTTTCTTCAGATTCTGGCTTGGATTTGGCATTGGAGGAGATTATCCTCTTTCTGCCACAATCATGTCCGAATATGCAAATAAGAGAACTCGTGGGGCGTTTATTGCTGCAGTTTTTGCTATGCAAGGCGTTGGGATCGTATTTGCCGGACTTGTTTCAATGACTGTTTCGAAAATCTTTCTTATGAGTTACGCGGGTAAGGCATTTAATGTGGATGAAGTTTTCTCCACGGAACCTGAGGCAGATTATGTTTGGCGAATCGTATTGATGCTTGGAGCTCTTCCAGCTCTTCTCACCTATTATTGGCGAATGAAGATGCCTGAAACAGGGCGTTACACTGCTATTATTGAGGGAAATGCTAAACAAGCAGCGCTTGACATGGGAAAGGTTCTTGACATTGAAATTCAAGCAGAAGGCGAAAAATTGGCCAAATTTAAAGCAGCCAATGAGTACCCTTTACTCTCCAATGAGTTCTTCATGCGCCACGGACTTCACTTAATAGGTACAATGAGTACTTGGTTCTTGTTGGACATAGCTTTCTACAGCCAAAATCTCACACAGAAGGACATATTCCCAACCATGGGACTAGTTAGTGACGCCAAGAGCATTTCAGCTTTGAGGGAGATGTTTGAGACATCACGTGCAATGTTTTTGATTGCATTGCTCGGTACCTTCCCTGGTTACTGGTTCACAGTATTCTTCATTGAGAAAATCGGCAGGTTTAAGATACAACTGATGGGGTTCTTCATGATGTCAGTTTTCATGGCAATCATTGGAGTCAAATATGATTACCTAAAGACCAAAGATCACAAATGGACATTCGCAGCTCTTTATGGTTTAACTTTCTTCTTTGCCAACTTTGGACCCAATTCAACCACATTTGTGCTCCCCGCGGAGCTCTTTCCTACCAGAGTGAGATCCACTTGCCATGCCCTGAGCGCGGCATCTGGAAAGGCAGGGGCAATGGTTAGTGCATTTGGGGTGCAGCAGTACACGCAAGACGGAAATATTCATAAAATTAAGAAAGCCATGATATTTTTGGCCTTCACAAATATGATTGGATTTTGCTGCACCTTTTTAGTGACTGAGACAAAAGGAAGGTCACTAGAGGAAATTTCAGGGGAGGATGAACAGAAGAATGAGACGCAGATGAAGAGTACTAGGCCTGTCTCTGGCCACCAGGACGATGGATGGGATTGAGATATGGTATATGATATTGGCAAGTTTATTTTTCACTTTGAGCAATACGTAGATGAATATAGATACACATATAGAAAATGTATTAATAAGTGGGCAATGGATGTCACACAATGTTGTGTTGCAGCTTCAGTCACCTCCAGAATAAGGGCTTCACTAAGCAAGGAAATTAGGATAATAGTTTTCTTTCACCAATTCGCGTTACATTGGTGGGGGAATAATTTTGCATTTTCTATTTCCTGTCCTACTCCCTCCCGAAGTGGTTATTTCCTTTGCTGTCTGAAAAAGAAAAGTGATATATGGGTTAACTATGTATTTATATTTTGTGTAAATATTGTTAGATCTTGTTGGTCTTTTTCTTGACAATGAAGTTGGAAAAAGAAAAGCTACACTGTCTTATATGCATAGGCGGACCAGAATTTGAAAGTCGGGGTGCCCTTTTGGATTCTACTAAAACTTGTTTTGTATATAGGATGTTCGTTACTAATATATCACTATTTTGTAAAAACATATACATACATACATAAATTTTTTCCCGAACTTTAGGGGCAACGATGTTTACCCTAAAATTCGGATAACAAATAAACTTATATTGTGGTCTTAAGGATATGTGATTCCGTCCAATACCAAATGATAAACGAGAAGATAAATGAGTGAATTAGACCATAAAATAAATCAAACCAGTGTATGAGTTAGATCTCGACCTCGAATTGAAGCAACCTCGAGGTGATATCGTAAGAACAGTAAAAAATAAAATAACTCCGATGAATAGTAAGTAGAATAATGAGCAAGAAGAAACAATTGTATATATTTTTTTCAGTGAGCAATGATGATTACAAATGAATGGAATTCCTCTATATATAGTAGAGGAGTCCTAGTTAAGGTATACTTCTAATTACAGTAGGAAATCCTATAAACAGCCGATTAACCGCTATAAATTTGATTTGTTCGGAGATGCACGCCATGATCCTCGATTAATCGCGGATATCTCAGTTCGTTATAAAGCTATCCCGATGTTACTCGAAGTCTGTCTTTTTCTGGCCCCAATTGATATTGATCTCAATCTGGAAAGAGGCTTCGATTTTGGACTCGACGTCCTAGCTCTTCGACGTAGCGTCCCAATCCCGATTAAATAGTGAAATCGGGTAGTCACGATTTCTACCGTATATAGATAATCCCCTCGTTTCTTAGAATATAATGATAAGAAACGACTTGAGCCTCGATTTTCTTATGACTTTGATAGACAATGATGTCATACTCGTGACGTAAGCGACGGAGGTGACCAAAACGTCCCGCCGATACATTTCCCGAAACCATTAATGCGCGTCACTAGGCGGTCGGCCACTAGTGACATCGAATCGTCACCATAATCCTATAAATACTGCCTCTTTTATTGTATCAAAACTTTTACTTTCATCTTCATCAACTCTTCTAAGTCTTTAAGTCTCTCAATCTCTTTTCTTTCATCACCCTTTAGGCCATCTCTTTTAGTTTCAAACCACCAGAACCCAACAACTTTCTCTTTCTTCCACTCGTATAATGGAAAAAACTTTCAAAACCGTTCCACAAAAGGAAAAGGCGTCTTCTTCTTCACGGTCGACCGGTGATAAAACGCCGATAGAATCGCTTCCCAGTGAGTATGTTCCTGGCCCATGTGTTCTAAAGTCCGACTTCAAAGTCGAGAACCCTTCATCGGTACCTGGCTGATATGAGCACGTATCGAGATATGTCTACTCGATAACAGTGGGCTATCTCGAGGACGTTAAAAGGGATTGCAACTGGGGGGACGAAGTTCTTTTACAGATCCCTTCTCCTGAAGAAAGTATTATCATCTACGTGGAGTGGTTTCTAAGTGTTTACACTTACCTTTCATATTGGGTCCCCTCGATCCAATTATCATAGGTTTCTGTAAGAGGTGACCCTCGGCCAAGTTCATCCTTCCTTTTGGCGCATCGTAATCATGCTCCGGTTCTTCTCCGGCAAAATCGAGGGGCTACCATTCACCCTCAACCATCTCATCAGGTTATATCAACCTCGAATCTTTCGAGGGTTGATCAAGCATCAATGTCGATAAACCAAGGCGGTGTTCTCGAGTATTGATGAGGTCAAGGACCAAGGGTGGATGAGTCAGTTTGTTCGAGTGAGGACTTGTGACCTTATCCTGAAGGAGAAAATGTCATTCCCCGAGAAGTGGAACCCCGAGCGTAAGTAACACTTTACTCATTAGTTTCCGTGTTCCTATTTTTTGCTTTATTTAACACCTTCATTTGTCATACAACGGTTGTCTGGATTCCTCGAGCGGTTCCTGAACTCGAGGACTGGGTTCAGAAGTCGGCCTCAACTTCCTCTTATACCGAGCGCTGTTGGCGTAACTTGACAAACGGCAAATGGGAGGCAAAAAATTACGGTGAGTTTTTCTTCGTTATTTTCGAGGTGTCGATCATATTTCTTTTCCTTACTTAGTTTCTTTTTGTGCAGGCCTGAACAAAGACGCGGTTATGAGGCCTCCGAGTAGCAATGAAGAGACTAGGTGCCCAGTTCCGAAACTGGGGAAAGATAACAGGAGGAAGAGGGTCGCGAAATCCGAGGACCCCAAACCTAAAAAGGATCCAGCTCGAAGACGCAGGGGGAGTGTTATCGCTCTGACTGTAGAGTCGGTCCAACAACTTAGAGAAGAAAAAGCGGAAGAAGAGGGTTATGACTCAGCATTGGTGATTCGACCAAGGAAGATCGCCGAGGCCGCTAAGCCCTCAAAGCCGGAGGCGGTTGTCGAGACCCAGCCCCGTGATGAGGAGGCTTCGAAGAAAAATTTGGGAGAGGTCCCTAAATCGCCTGAGGTCGAGATTGTCCCTCGACCAACAATAAACTTACCGGAGGGGGTCGTAACTGAGACCCCTAGAGCTGAACATAGCGCCTCGAGTGACTCGCTCGGGGCAGTGACATCAGGTCACTAACATTCTCTACCGGCCTTCTCCGAGGAGACAATAGGAGAAGCTCTAGCTATAAGGACCCTCTACGTAGGCGGAGTTCTCAGTGAAGAGGATCCCTTTCGGGATTGCTTTACCAGGGTCGATGATGCTTCTGACCTCAATGATGTGTCTACCCTCTTCGAAGAGGCCCAACTCCTTCTATCTTGAGTAAGTGCTAATTTTTGTTGTTGTAATTTTCTTTCATCTTGCCTTCCTTCTTTCTAACTTTCATCTTTTCTCATATAGGCCTTATCCCAATCTCGGGCTGACTTAATCCAGTGTGAGGCCGAGCTTCAAAGGCTTTGGGAGGAGAGGAGTGCTCTCAAGCTCCTTTGTGGACAGAAGGATGAGGAGCTCAGGTACTTCCGAGCCGACTTAGCCAAGGCCCGTAAGGAGGAAGCCGAGTTGAACGAGCAGGTAACTGTTCTTTTGGAAAAATACAGGCTCAATCAAAGAATGGAAGCTAACGTTTCGATGTCTCAGTTGAAGCAGAAAATTGAGAAGATCGAGTTGTTATAGGGAGATGTCAATCAAGTTAAAGCTGACTTCCATCAGTGGAAGGAGAGCATGGACCGCTTTGCTGCGGAGAAAGAGGCTACCTTCGCCCAACTGTCTTCGGCCGTAGTCCAACTTCGAAATGCTAGGGAGTAGTGCTCGGTCTAGGCCAAGAGGATCGAGTAACTCGAGGCCGAAATAATTAAATCCCAAGCTTAGGGCGAAAAGGAAAACACTCAAGGCGACAAGTCGGTTGCTATATACCTAGTTGATGTTGAGGTTGCTCAAACTCACTTGAGGGAGACTACCGACCAAGCACAATGGACTGCTGAGCTGGCTAAGTGCCAATCTTGTAGGGAGACCCTCGAGGAGATTCATGCTCGAGGATTCGACCTTTCTGAGGAGATAGCTCAAGAAAAGATGCTTGAAGTTGATGCTAGGTTATTGGCCTCCTCCGATGATGAAGATGACAATGAAGGCAGCAAGAGCGGGTCTGATAAAGGTGAGGGATCCGAGGAGGAAGCTGCCCTCGAGGAAGAAGTCGCCCCCGAGCATAGTTAGGACTTGTATTTTTTATTTTCTCTTTTGTATGACCTTTGACGGTCTTTTGTACATAATTTTGCTCAAGTATATATATAAAGACATGTCCTTTTTGAATTCGTTCTCGGTTTTGTTTTTTGATAACTACAAATTTGCTTCGTTTCTTCGTAAAATTTTATAATTTGTTCAAGACTTCGGATTTGGGCAATTTTACCGAAGTCATATTATTACTTCTTTCATAGCCGAATTCGAGTAAAACTCGAACCCGAAGTAATAGAACCCTTAGGTTCGTATTGAATGAGGACGGATCCTCGAACTGTAGTCAAGTGAGTTTTTACTCAAGCTCGAAGTAGTGAAACTCTTAGGTTCGAATTGAGTGAGAACGTATTCTCAAACTCCAAGAAATAATGGCATATGCTCGTTGAATCAGGCCGATATAACTTTAAAAGAATGGGTTTTTCCCTTTTTTCGGCTTAAAGACTTTATAAAAAAAATTTATGCCTTAGCATGAATTTTTTACCCATTGGTCTTTCTGAAGGGTTTAATATTGATCGAAACCCCTTTACTTTTTGTGCCTTAGCACATATTTGTATTTAAATAATTTGATACCTCTTAAGGTTTTTCAAGGGCTGATATTATCGAAACCCTTTAATTATTTTGCCGAGGGTAACCCTTTTTAACTGGTTTTTCAAAAAATTTGAAGGCCTATATTTATTCTAAATCTGGCGCTGGGTTCCCCGACTTCGACCGGAATCAAGGCTTCAGCGCCGTATACTAAGGAGAACGGCGTTTCCCCCGTACTGGACTTTGACATCGTTCGATATGCCCAAAGGACTTCGGGTAGGATCACTATCCATTTTACCTTGGCGTCGTTCAACCTTTTCTTTAGATCTGAATGATGGTTTTGTTTGTCGATTCGGCTTGCCCATTTTTGCTAGGATGATATGGTGTCGATAAGATTCTCTTAATTTTTTGATCTTCGAGAAACTTTGTTACCTTGTTGCCAATGAATTGCTTTCCATTGTCGCATATAATCTCGGCAGGTATCCTGAATCGGCATATGATGTGATCCCAAATGAAGCCTATAACTTATTTTTCTTTGACTTTCTCAAAGGCCTATGCTTTAACCCATTTAGAGAAATAGTCTGTCATAAATAAAAAAAATTTAGCTTTACCTGGGGCCGATGGCAGAGGATTGATGATATCCATCCCCATTTCATAAATGGCCATGGAGATAGGAACGAATGAAGTTGTTCTCCAGGCTGATGGATCATTGGTGCATAACTTTGACACTTATCACATTTTCGAATGAACTCTTTCTGAGCACCTAATTTTTGCCCCATATGATAATTACTCCAAAAAAGTCCAAAATAATTTAATTGTATTTTAGGAATTAATTACTTATTAAATTGTAGAATAATACATGAAAATCACAACAAAATATATTTTAGTAATTTCACATGCATTTTTAGTTAATTAATTTAGTCCATTTTTAATTTTACAAATTAGAGTTGACTTAGGAATTGATTTAGCATCTTTAATTAATTAGGCTAGAGTTTTAAGTCAAAGAAAATAAAAAACAACAAAAAAAGAA